>SNQJ01S0111705.1:3736-19091 GCA_010110895.2 Picea sitchensis | reverse complement strand
AATCAATTATTCAAAGAATATGAAGATATTATAATGAAAATAAAACCATTTTACTCACAGGACAAAAGCCATTAAGCAACCTGGAATTCCATATTCTTCTTTGAAAATACTCGTCCATTCTCCCAAAGATTCCAGCCATCCATAACTCCATTTGAAAAGAAATAAAATTTTTACAAAATATATAATATACAAAAGAGAAAGGATAAAAATCCTCCTCTCCAATTTTTAGATCCTCCTAGCTCTGAACTTTCTCATATATTTATACAATGAATGAATAGTCTGGGTGTCACTATTAATTTTCGCCACCTGAAATTTGCCTCATAAAAAGACATCAATATCTCTCAAATCGTGCATTGTTTTGGGAAAATCTCTAAGCGGAAGGTAAATGGGTCCATTTCGGTTCTTGGTTTTCAACCGTTTCTTCCCATTCCTCACGGTTTGGCTGTAATCATTTTTGCAAAATCGTCTGTCTGATCTTGACGCCTTTCCAAATTTTATCTGTTGTTGTTCATAAAATTATTTGTAGCAATCCAAAATTATTTTTGGATCAATAATATTGAACGTATTTGGATAATAAAATCAATCCATGATACCCTAGGTATTTCATACAAGGAGAATCAATTTTATGTTTCGGGATACCCTCTTTACGGAACCCCTTCACAAGGGGGAAACATATATCCTCACTGTAATAGCCCTTATCATACTTCTATCTCTTCACAGACTTTAGTGATGATGCCCGTTAAGACTTCTCTTAATCAATTAAATGAAGGATACTACCATTCCGGACAGGGACAGGGGGTAAACCAGGACCCTTCCTGGCATGCAATGTTTCAAAGACAATATTTCCTTGGACCTTGGAATCAAATTCCACCACTCACCTCTAGTCCAGTCATTGTCAGTCATACTAGAGCTCCATCACCAACCTCTACTAGTAATGTTGGAGATGATTCCAAAACCTCTGCAAGTCATGTTGATCACTCGCACATAGCCACTGCTAGTCATGTTGGGGGAAACACTTTAGTCACCATGAGTCTTATCAATGTCACATCTCCAACCTCTGTACACCATGTAGGAGATGATTCTCTCACCTCTACCTGTCTTATTGAAAGCATGTCACCAGCTGTTGTGAATGACACTAGGGGCATTGAGAAGCCTCGACGCCTCAGACGTAAGCTTAAATTCCTTTGCAGGACTTGCGAATGATATCAACTTACTTTTCTGTGTCCAACCACCACTGAGATACTAGAAGCCTGGGGCTCATCCAAGGGCCCTTCAGATTCTGAGGCATTTGTGGTTTCCCCACATTTTGTTTCTCCTTTGATTGACATGGTGGTAATGATGCTCCAATTCTCTCCTAACCTCACCCCCTTTGTTGAGGGTGACGTGTCCCCTACCCCTATTATCATGCATTCTCTTCAACCTAGTATTGAAGAAGTGGTCATACCAGTGCAATATCTGGTCAATCATACTCTCCTTGTAGAGGGTGATGCATCTTTCAACCATGTCATCAGTATTCCTGATCTTCCACCCTCTGAATGGGAGAGGTTTATTCTCTCCCTGATTTCTCTCCCTATAAGTCCTGAGGAAGTTCCCTTCGATTGGGATGGCCTCGTGGGGTATCCAATGCCCCCGCCCATGTCTTTCCCAGTGAGGGACATTATCCGGTCCATCACAAGGACTATATACTCTGTTGGTACTTTATCCTCCTCGACTTGGAGAGATTTGGGTTTTCCCAAGATTATGTTGGCTATTTGTAAGATACTGAAATTTCACAGAAGTCCAGCACAGGAGCCTTGGCATCCCCCTGGACTTCCCACCTAGAATCTCCCGAACGAGTCCAAGTTAAGTTCTTTTTAGACTCGTCTAAAAATTGAAAAGATTGTTGAGTGATTTATCCCTTTCACACTCGTTAAATTAGATTTGAAAGGTCATGAGTCTTAGTTAATCTCATTTCTGACTCATTATCAAAAAGTGAAAAGTTCATTGAGTCAACTTGTCTCTTTCACGCTTGTAAAATTGGTTTTGAAAAAATGTTTATTTGGCACAAGTTTATCTCTTTTTCACACCAAGTAGACTAAAAGGCATGAAAAATGAATTTTTTTGGCATTAAGTTTTGATTGAATCTCATGCCTTTTCTTGCAATATTGAGCCTATAATCGGTTCTCTCTTTGCGTTATAAACCATTGGTCTCAGCATTTTTTCATCCTCAACCAAGTAGAGCCTTGTTTATATCCTTCTCAATTTGACACCCTATATCTAGTAGGGAACATTCCCCCGAGTGTTCATCACTTGCATGCACTTCCCTACATTGAGCATAGGTATGTTCCACTATTGGAACTAGTTTTTCTTACTTGTAACACTAGTTTCCTCCTTTGTATCATAGAATTCATTTGTCTATGAAAAAACCAAAAAAAGACGGCCAGGAAGGGAGTATTATCTTGTATCGAAAGAAGTCGTGTCGCCTTTTAACAAAGCACAAAATTATTTGAGTCCATTCATCATCATAATTTTGGGATTGGCATGGCCTTAGGAAGTTGCGCTCGTTAGAGAGTCTTCTCTACTGACTGGTTACTCTTTCAGTCCCTATAGAGAATTTTATTGATGACTCCTGCACCTCATGGTTTTATCATCAAGTCTATGCTGCCAAATTCCTCCACATGTCTAATGTTCTTGTTCAAAGGAAGTCTATCAACATATGTCATCCACTCCTTAGAACTCTTGACTTTGCATGTCAACCATACCCTCAATTTGTCTCAGAATCACATGATACTATAGTCCTATCATGCACCCTGGCCCTACTTTCATCATCGATAGGTAACCTTGAACCCAACAATCGACATTTCATCATCAGTCGTTGATTGGGCAGTTTTTCTTGTGTTCGACGGTAAGACATCTATTCACACATTGTGATTCATGCAATGTCTTGGATTCCATTAGCCTTATTAGTGGTTTCCTCTCCTTTTTTAGCAGTTTTCATCATTGGTTTCTATTTAGAGAGTCTTTTTTGTGTACTGCTTGCACTTGGCACATGCGAAACAAACATAGGGTCGTTGGTTCGTGAACATGTTCTTTGTTCGATTTCCACCAAATCATGAAGCTCATGATTTGTACCTCGTGATGACTGATGAGAGATGACTTAATGATCTCCTTTCAGCAGGTCTCTTTCCATCGACTTCAACCCATTTATTCTGGCCGAAACGAGATATAGAGTATTATGAGTACCTTGATGTTTGTAGTCACCAGTGGAAGGATCTCTCGCCATCGACAGTTGGGAATGCATCAATGTCTCTTGATTGATGGATTCTTCATGTGCTCATCACCAAATCCTTTATTCACACTTGGAAGAATGTACTCGGTTGCTTGATACCTACTTTCATTATCAATAGGTTGTCTCACATTTGTTAACGGTATACCTCAATGATCGGTAATCAAACAATGTCTCATTTTGTTCAAACTCAACTCCTTTATTCACATAATGTAGACTTAAACCTTTGACAAATTGTGCAGATGACTTGAAGACATCACTATGTGGCCGTAGCTTTCCTGAGTTGTTGCTTCCTTTTCATTGAACTAGTACCTATATGAATTCATTGATCATGGGAGATCAGATTGTACTCCATGGTATACAAATATCTTCAGATTAGTTTTGAGACTGGTTCTACTGGGTATTTTTCATGACTATGAAAACTAATGGCATGTAACCACATTTGTATTTTCCTATTCATGGCCACAAACACTTTTTTTGTATATTTTCACATGGATTTGTAGTGTATTTTTGGAAGCCATGTATGTAAAGTCAGTGCAGAATGTAAAGAGAAACTGAGTTCATCCAACTAGTTCCCTACCACTCCACTTCTAGGTTATTTATAATGTATTTCGGCCATTGCAAATACTCCTTTGACCTCACATATGAGGGGGCATCTATTAGAGAAAGATTTTCCTCACTGTATGCAATCTTCCAGAGAGGACCTTATTCCATTTTCCTATGCAGACTTATCTTCCCTACCAACAAAATCTAGAGACAAAAATACAAAATTTTCCACTTGTATGCATCTTACACACTATACAACAAGCATATACGCGGGCTACTCCACTACAATCTGCGTACATCAGGATTTGTGCCATAAAATCAAAATTAAATGTTGAGTTTCCATGTCACTATAGGATATCTCTGATCCTTGGCCTTCCATATACTAGAAACGTTTCGACTCGACCCTTCAGTTCCATTTTGAAGGCTATAAGTGGTCCAATTCCGAGCTATGGAAAACAAGAGAGAATTCAACTTTGACAGCAAAGCTACTCTGGAGAAATTATTTACTTCATATCGAGTCTGCATCCCTTTGTCCTTTAAGTCTGAACAGAATGTTCATCCCCCAAGCTCTTCCCTTATTGATTGAGAACATCATTGTCTCCCTTCTATGAGCTTGCCTTTGGTGGAGGATTGAAGTGTTGGAGGCCGAGTTGGAAGGAACTTAGTTTCTCAGTTCCGAACCATGCCGACATGGAAGTCTGTAATATTTTCACTTCTGCTAATCGTTTATTAATAGAAATACTCTCTTCCCATCCAATTGATGTCTTGAAAATATATGAATTATTATCCATGGGCGTATTTGTTATGTATATTGATGGATTATGCTATCTAATGTGCTAACCTTTTATATTTCCACCATATGCTTGTTTTTTCTTGTTTGTTGAGAACTTGTTGCAAGTATATATAGCTTTGGGTCAAAGTGCTCAATGGTGGACATCATCGAACACCTCAACGAGGTAGGCCTCTTCCTTATCTCCCTTGCACATTGGTTTATATAGCATATTGTTGGGATAGAGTTGATTTCTACAGTCATTTTCATCTGTTGTGGTTCACCCTAGCCATAGAGAGATTTTCCTCATAACACTTGTTGACCTAATGGAAGTTCCTACGAGGGAAGAGTTTTATAGATTAAAATGTTTTGACTACAAATATTTTGTGATTGGAGGAAATCATTCACCAGAGGCTAGAAGAGAATTGATGCAAGAATATGAAAATAATCCTCTTTTTGAGACAATCAAATGGATAATTTATGCCAGTTTAACAGATTCAAAAGAAAAGTTACTGGCATGGGATCATAACAAAGAAAATGAGTACAAAATGGATATGACCTTCATTCAAAGGGTAATATTTATCCATAATGAATTTTCTAAAATATTCCTTGGGGAGAGATCAAATGTTGATGTTAATTTTCGAAAGGAATGTTGTATGGAAATAGGATTCCCACTTGATGATGAAAATACAAAAGAAAAAAACTCGCAAAGGAAGTGATATATTTAGAGTTGTGGATAACTATTTTCAATTTGGATTTAGAACTGGATAGGTATATGATTTGATAGATGAGATCTTCACCCTATGGGAAAGTATTAGTATAAAAAATTAGAGAGTTAAGAAGGATAAACCATTGATATGTGGCATAAATAAGACAGGTCTTGATATAAAAAATCTTCCAGATGATATGACTATAACACCTTGGATATCAATACAAGGAGTGAAGGATGATAAACTTATCATAACTATATTATCACATGTTAGGTCGGGAGAATTGTCAATTAAAGAAATGGGTGATGAATTTAAAAAGTAAGTCTGTTGAATTATTTTTATTTATGTTAGGACAAGAAAATTAATTTTTTCAGTTTAACATTATTTTTGCTTTATTTAGTCACACGGTGTATATGAAAATACAAGAAGAAATGGTCAATATGTTGAATGAATAAAGTTGGGATGATTTTAAACTCAACTATCCAGATTCAATCTCTTGAACAGTATTGAAACAATTTCTTGTTGCATTCAAAAAGGTATGTTGATTTATTACATTCATATTATTCATTTGTAAGTTAATTTATTTCTTTTTTAATAGTTATAGATATATAAATATATGTTTTTTTGTTTCATTAAAGATGCCAAAGAAGAATGCATGTGGGGTACCTAAGACTTTCAAAAGTTTTATTCAAAAAGCCAAGTTTGAAAGAGAAATAAGGAAACATGTTCAAAATGTTCAACTTGATGACACCCTTGATCGCTACATTTGGAATGGGCTCAACATTGTCCAATATAAAGTGACATTGGGTGATTGTGAAAAACTTGCAAATATTTTTCCTAAAAAAGAATACTCCCTAGTTATTGTGGATATCCCTCATGGTTGTAATATCCAAAACATTGGATATGATATTGAGCCTTATACTTACCAAACATTCAGTAAAGTGATTATGGGATTTACAGAATTTACAACATCACCATTTTGGAGATTTCTAGTATTTCATTCAGACACACAACAAGGATTAGTAGAATCAAGATTCAAGAGGAAATAAAAGACAAGGATGCAGTTTATTTGGTAAGATATTGAAAGTGTATGTTTAGAAATTAAGATTAGAAAACAATTTTATTAATTCACAAGTTAATTGAATTTTCACTTATTTATGTTACAGGCACATGCCTAATATTTATAGCTCCAAGAGACAGTCATTTAAATGTGATTTTGAGAGTATACATCTTGCAACCTAGCCAAAAGATGATTCGTATAATTCGATTCTTACTAATGCAAAGGATGGAGAGACTCCTAATAGTATATTGGTATACAATGTTGTGGTTAGAAACCTAACATATGCAGAAAAAAATTGTAAGGAGAGATGGTTAACATTTATAAAAAACCACAAGCATTAATTAATTATATTATAGATACATGTTCAAATGAAGGAGATTAAGTTTTGGATTTGTTCTTGGGTTCAGGTAAGAATTATGATCTAATATTTATGAAATCATACTTCAATCTTATATTATTTTTAATTTATGTCTTTTTACAGTATCTAACTTTATTATTTATTTTGTGTTTGGTCATTAGGTACAACATTAGTGTGTTGCCTACAAAAAGGAAGGAATTGCATAGCCATTGAAAGTGACCTAATGCAGTGCAATTTTATTCAACACAGAATTAATGTTATTCCAGCTCTTCCAGATGAACTGCAGGAAGTTGGCTTGAGGAAAGTAGATTTTAGTGAATCAAAGGTGGAAAAATTGTCAAAGGAACCTCAAGTACCATTAGGAGGAATGATTGGAAATGATGACTTTGGAGAATTTGCAAATATCAAAGAACCAATGGAAGAACAAAATGACACAATGGAAGCACAAAATGACGTCGAAGAAGAGGATAATGTGTTTGTTGAGAATGATGAATTTGGGATATATGATATTATTGATTAGTTTAAAGATGCCTTTGAATACGATGCTCAATTTTGAAATTTTTTTATGAGTTATAACTGTAATGTTTTGCCTTTCATATTTTAAAATAAGAATAAAGATGTTTCTATTATTGTTTTGTGATGAATATGTTTATTGCTTTTTTTTTTTCATTTTATTTGTATGCGAATAACTATACATTGGAAAATTTTATTAAATGTTGTCATTTTTTTATTTCAAATAAAAGAAAATGATAACTTTTAATAAAATTTTCACTTTTTTTTGTTCAATTGTGTCCATAAAAATGCTTTATTTGAAATGTTATTTTAAGTAATATGTATGAAAATGTATATGTTTTTTTATTATATATGGCTATAAAATGTGTATTTGTTTTGCCAAATATTAAAAAATAGTATTATTTAACTACATTTTTTTTCTTCGATTTATTGAAGTAAAGGTAAACATGTGTTAAAAATAATGTTTTTCACTATATTTAAAAGGTATGGAACAATAAATATATTAAGGAGACAAAATTACATGAAAAATTGTAACTTCAAAAAAGCAAATGGTAAAAAATATTTTTAAGATTGAAAGAAGCATGAAACAATGACTAAAAACACTATTGAATAGAAAAGAAAAAAAATTAGAAAAAATTGAAAATAGATGAAAAATAAGAATTTAAAAACATAATGTGGAAACATTGTGGATGAAAAAAGTTAAAATATCGAAAACCACCTAAAAACATGGGGGGTACTACCAGTAGCACCATTTTTAAAAACATGGTAAAAAATTGGACCCCCCAAAAAATGAGAACTCTGTAGAGTTCTCGTTAAGTTGGTAACTATGTTTAAGGTGATATAGATCACCCTATTTCATTTGCAAGAAGAAAGTTGTCAGATTCAGAATAAAACTACAATGCTACAGAAAGAGAAGGAGTAGAAATGGTGTATGCTTTGCAGAAATGTAGACATTATTTGTTGGGACAACACTTTAATATGTTTATAGATCATTCAACTATGAGATACTTAGTTAATAAGCCAGTGTTGGGGGCAAGGATATGCAGATGGTTGTTACTATTTCAAGAATTTGACTTTGAATTTGTGGTGAAGCCTGACAGATTGAATGCAGGACCAAACCACTTGTCTAGGATAACAAATGGAGAAGAGCCCACTAACTTGGAAGACAACTTTCTAGATGCACAATTGTTTTCAGTACAAATTGTAGATGGATATTTTGCTGACATTATTAAGTTTTTGAGTACAGGATTTTCACCAAGAGAATTTACTACTACGCAGAAGAAAAATTTGGTCATCAGAGATACAGATTATTAGTTGATTGTAGGTCATCTATACAAACTCGAAGCAAGCAACATATTGATGAGATGTGTGATGGAGCATGAACGACCCATTATTTTGGCAGAAGTGCATGAAGGAATTGCAGGAGGACAATATGCAGGAAAAACTACCGTGCATAAGTTATTGCACGTAGGATTATGGTGGCCCAAAGTTCATAAGAATTCAAAGGAATACTTTTAGAAGTGTGATGTTTGTCAAAGAGTTGGGAAGCCATCCAGGAGGGATGAGATTCCATTGAGACCACGGGTTACTTGACAAGTGTTCGATAAATGGGAAATATATTTTGTAGGTCCAATTAATCCACCAACAAGGAGATTGGGAGCCAAATACATTATTATAGCAACAAAATACTTAACTATATGGGTATAGGCAACACCAATAAAGGATTGAAGCATAGAGACTACAACACGCTTTTTATTTTAGAATGTAGTGACAAGATTTGGATGTCTAAGGATATTGATGAGTGATCAGGGGACCCAATTCATCAATAGTACAATTGAGAAAATACTTGAAGAGTTTAAGATATTCCACTAGAAGAGTACTCCTTACTACCCTCAAGAAAATGCCACAGTGGAAGCCTTCAACAAGATTTTGGAGAATGCATTGACAAATATTTGTAATGTAAACTTCGATGATTGGGATTTGAAGGTACCAACAGTACTTTTGGCTTATAGAAATACCCATGATAAATTAATAGGACAAATACCCTTTATATTGGTGTATGGACAGGAGACAATAGTTCCCTTAGATTATTTGATACCAAGTTTGCACATTGCAACAATCACAAACATGATAGAAAATAGAGAAGCATATGAAATATTGGCTCAACTAATGGAATTAGAAGAAGACAAAATCATGGTAGGTTTCCATCAAGAGGTACATAAGGCAAAGGATAAAAAATGGAACGAAAGAAATATCAATAAGAAGAAGTTTAAGGAAGGAGATATGGTTCTCCTCTATGACAATAAGTACTTGCACCACCAAGGGAAGCTTAGAATGCATTGGCTAAGGCCATATCAGATAAAGTTTGTTACATATGGAGGAGGTGTACAGTTGCAAGAATTAACATGAAATGAAGTGGAAGGAATGGTGAATGGTAGTCGACTGAAACTATATAGGGTCATTTGACCTACTAACTCTCAATAGTTATAGTGCAACAAGTAGACTTGTACATATTGTAAATAGTAGGAGCTAAAAGAAGAAAAAGGAAGATAAAAATAGAAAAATGAAGAAAAAGACAAAAAGAAGTAATTAGGAGGAATAAGTGATTCAGGAATGACATCGTGCAACAAATGGTGTGACATAATTTGGAATACTACACATAGGAAAATTAGACATCGCGCAGATGACCAAAAAAACTAAAAAAATTAATGATTGGGTTTATAAAAATGGAAAATCATGGGAAAGTTTGACACTTAGCGAATTTTGAGAAACTAAGCACTTGAGAGTGTGAGAAAAGGGTTATATAGAAAGAGGAGAAGTTAGTTTATTGAGTGCAAGAAAAGTTCGATGACACCCCTGAGGTTTGGCACTCCCAGTGGATTTGTGCGAGTAACCTGACATACCAGCATGAAGAAAGAACAAATGGAAGAACCAAAGCATTCCATGGAGTTGGAGGAAGTAACAACATCTGACACTAAATTAATCATTCACAGCAAATTATAGGAAGAACCATCAACTGTGGAACATGTGAAAGTAGTTCAAAGCACAAAAAATCCTAACAATGGTGCAAACCCTAGTTCTAAAAACCCTGCAACAACAAAAGAAAAGGACAAAAAGAAGCAGAAAGCCAACACATATGAAGTCTTGGTTGAAGAAATCACAGGCCTGTAGGAAATGGAGAGAGAGAGAATAAGAATAACCCGAGGACAAATCCTTAGAGGAAAACCTAACCACGGCTAAAAAGAGTAAAGAACAGAGCGTGGTGAAAATTACATTACCCCATCTTCTAGATGTTGTATTCGTAGTGGAATACATGTTAGGGAAGGTACCAAAGCTGAATTATGAAAACCATGATATAATAGACACAACAAAGTTTCCCAACTTCACATAGGAAGCATACTTGGATAATAGGTGGGAGGTAGGACCTCTAGGGAAACCTATTCAGGAGCTTGCGCAGTGGGTCACAAGTCTCTATAATTTAGGTGTGATGAATCTATTGGACATACTTCATTTTAGGTGCGGAAAAAATGTGGGACTATGTGTGAAATAGATATTGAATAGGGTACATGGAGGTATCCTATGAATGGACAAGTCGGTCCCCATCGATGTGGATCTCATAGCTAAGAGCATAGAGCTACCTACCAGCAGAGTAAATCCTGAATATTATTTGGACAATAAAGACAAAGATAAGGAAATTATAGAGGAAGTAAAAACACAGTTCAAGACAAACAGGGGAACTCGAAGACTAATCATCAAGGACATTAATGATCAGGAAATTTGTTTTCTACAAAAATGATGGCCTGCAAACTATTAAGAAAGTGCAAAAAGGAAGAAGCCCCAGTAGGAGTGATAGCAATAGCTGTGCACTACACAAAGGGAGTAGTATTCAGTTGGGCACCATACATGTTGAATCAATTTCTGGTAGATTGTAGAGATGCACAAGATAATGGAATGAAATTCCATTACTTCTGGTTGCTAATACTAATAGAATTGGTGGACTGGCAGGAACCCAAGTTTTCATCTTTCCTAGATATGAAGGGAAAATGTTATGCAATGCGCTATGAAACATTGTGGAAGGAAAAGGACCTCAAGAACCAACAGGATAACAACATGGTATTCTCCATGTCCTTGGAGGACATGAAACAAAAGATAGCCAATTTATGGAGAATCCCAATTGAAGTGGTGTAAGGGAATGAAGGTATTGCAAATTTCAAAGATTCAAGACATCATTTGTGGATCCACACTACAAGGGACCCAAAGAAGAAGTGGATGGAAATGAGATATTGCACATCAAGGGAAGAGGTAGACTGGATTTTGAAAGACTGACTTGCGCAGTGGAAGGTTCCAATAGAAAAAAAGAAGGGAACCGAAATTAAGGAGCCAACAGAAGCAGGAACATCTAAAAAGGCAAGCAGTCTAGCCAAAAATACTAGAAAGGCTACAGAGCAAAACCAATATTCAGGAGGCAGCGCAGCCATAAAAAATCCCAGAAATAAAGAGACAGTATAAAGGATATAAGTCAAAGGAGATGGCGAGAAGGATATTTCTCATCCACAAGAAGAAAAATATGGGGAAACAACAAAGATGAAAACTAAGGTGCAGAACTCAACCCTAACTAAGAAGAGAACGAGATTACATGAGGAAAAAATTAGGAAAAAGATAAATTATCATAAAAATCCTCCAACTATCACTATTGCAGAGGATGATGCCGAGTTGGAAGTAGACAAAGTCCAAGACAAAGGAGAGGATGTAGTACATGAAAAAAAATCACAAAGAGAGGAGATCATGGAAAATTTAGTAGAACTAAACAACATCTTGCAGAGACTGTAACTAAATACAACACATAACCCAACAATGCAGCAGAAAGAAAAAGAATAGGAAACATCATCACAAAAGGAGAAGGAAGAGACCTTGAAGACAATAATAGTGAGAAGTGACAGATTCACAGTCATACAAGACATGTTTGATATGGATGAACATACAACAGAGAGACCAGTAAGGGACATGGAACATATGGAGTTAGTCCTGGAGAAAATACCCACAACAACCTTATATGGACCGTTGATCCAAATTTTATGAGCAAAACAAAATGAATACAAATTATTATTATTATTAACATAGAAACATAAGAATAAGAAAGATACAATAAAATTGGTTTCTATTCAATAAGAAAATGTGTTGAAACTTTAAAATGCAATGAAAAACAAGCTTACTATAATGGTGGTGGCTTATCTCTGAGAAGAGATGTGACGACTGCGCTCATTCACAAGAAGATGGTTACAATGAGGTTCTCCAAGCCTTTTAAAAATGAACAAGAATTCCAAAACTGATCCAGATGGATCTCGATGGCCATCCACCTTTTCCACAGAATCACCATTTTGAGCCCGCGGTTTTGATAAACCATGATATTCATTGTTTGGATGGGGAATGGAATGTAATTTCATCTTCATTTGTTAATTACAGACATCATGTAATGATTTCCTAGTGGTCTTATGCACATTCCTACAACATAGTGTTAATGCATTGGATCCCATTAGAACTCCGCAGTTAAGCGCGCTCATGCTAGAGTAGTATTGGGCTGGGTGACCACCCAAGAAGTCCTAGTGTTTTACATGCCTATGGCATTTTATAAAATTAGTCCAATTTATCCCACATGCATCATGGGCATTTTTCTCCTCTCAATCTCTCATATATAATTTAGGTGAAGGAGGCCCTTTAAGCATGTAATGGAGTGTGATGTAAAGCTTGTTGCGAATGAAGTGTATCTTGTTAGCACATAGAATTGTAGGGGTTAAAAATAATAACATTTTTTTTATTTTTAGTCACACCTTTGATCCTTACATCATTACCGTGACATGTCACCTCTCAATTGTACAAAATTTTCTCTTTGTCATCATCCATCTGTTTAAATGTCAAGTTAAATATAGGTGTATGTGCTTCCAACTCACTAGGGGAATTTGCAGTGTACTCATAAGTACCTCATGCATTTAATTGTTATCATTGCAGTTAAAGAATCATTACAAAGAAGATCTTATTGTTTCCAAGGCTTGCAATTTAACATCTTTTTTAGGAGGTATGTCATCAAATCCATTAACAACCTCCTTGAAGTATGCAATCTATGTTTGAAATAGGTGTTGCTAACTGGCGTTGCAAATAGGTTGAGAGAATGGTTTTCGATGTTTTATCACTAGCACTGTGAATTGGCTGAAGAGGAGGGTTGTAGGTTGGATATGTTGCAGGCACTCCTGTTCAAAATGAAAGACATCAACATCAAGCTTAGGTATACGAGGCACTCCATGAAGTTCTTCATGTTTTTTAAAGGTTGAGAGAAAGGTTTTTGATGTTCTACCATTGGCGATGCGAACTAGTGCTACGAACTGTCTTGGATCAGGGTTTTAGGTTAGGCAACTTACAGGCATCTAGGTGAAAATATGAAATTACCAGCATCAACCTCGTAGCCATCAGGTACTCCATGATATATTTTGTCTTGTTTGGAGGTCAGGAAAGGAGTGTGGCCATTTTTCTTCTCTTGGCGCAGTGAAATGTCATAGGCATTGTGAATTGTTGAAGGCATTGCAAACTGGTTGACAGGGTCACTGTGAACTCATTTCCTATAGTAGTTTCTTCTAGATATTTGATCATAAATCCCAAATGGTGATGTGGGTTTTTATAAAAATATTTTTGGAGGATCATGATAATGTCATTCACATTTTATCAAAATTTCAGCCTGACCCAGTTTGGTATTCGAGAGATATAATTAAAACACTAATGCACTGCAAAATCTATGTTTTGAATAGTTGTTGGATATTCTCCTTGTTTGGAGGTTTCCACTTGTCAATGAAGGTTTGAATGGTATCATAAGAGTTATTTGGACATGAGGTACATGTGTTCCATCTTCAGATCAATCATAATGAGCTATTTCAAAAGGCATTTATCAGTATAGACAAGATCTCCCCAAAATAGGAATTTGTTAAGATTTTGTTGGAATTTTTTGTAACAAGACTCCTAAATGGAGGAGGATCCTATGTAAATCCTTGGTTTCTACCTCCTTAGGGTAGGTAGAGATTATTCACTATAAATGAAATTTTTTTTGATGAGAAAAGGGTTGGATTCATGAGCCAAGAGAGGAGAGAGCTGGAGGAGCAATTTTAGTTCCTCATTTGTAAGCTTGAGGGTATGTTTGTAATCACATTTTATACCATTAAAGATTCATGAGAGTTGTTACCAGATTGTCTTCTGTATTTTTCCATTTATTTTTTATCTTCTTGCTTGAATATATTGTAGGTTTTTAGGATCATCGTTTCCATTGATTGATGGATTCATGAACATCAGAGGATCTACTATAACTTTCCCTTTAAATCCATGTTCATTGTTTAAGCAAATATTTATCTGTTGCAGAAAGAATCTTTGTATAATGGATGTTCTTCCTTTTGTCATATTCACTATTCTTCTACTCATCATTCTATATCCCTTTTTTCTAATATATAGTTTATTTTCCTTTGATTTGTAAGATTTTATATTATGATGGGTATTGGTCTTTCACTTACAACAGTATAAGTGTGACTCTTAGTGCTAACATTTTTGGCATTGTTTCCAGGGACGAAAATGAATACACCTTCCCTGAGTGAAATATGATGATTAGATATAGATTTGGATGGTGAGCTAAATCTAGACACTTTTAGAATTCTTATATTTCACCATGGAGACTCCACTATTCAAATATCTATTGGTGACTCCATTGTTTTGAAATGGAAAAGATCCTATCTCTGAGGTATTCTTTCTATGATTTTTCAAAGATAGCCAGTTTTCCAAATCCAATTCCCAGTAGAGATGAATGGGAAGGTTCTTGGATTACTGAGAGGGGGGGTGAATCAGTAATAGAGAAATTTAATCCTTTTTAACCATATAATCCAAGTGTTATATCAATGAAGAATTATCATCCAATAACTACAGAGTAAATAAGCAATGAACAAATGAACAAGCATACACATACACAGTACGCCAGTGTTTTACATGGAAACCCAAATCGGGAGAAAACCACAGGATTTTTTTTCTTATATGTCTTGAAGAATTACATTCATTGGAAGCACCAACTTCCTTTGTTTTCCATCTGCAACTGGAAGGAGGCTCCAAC
>SNQJ01S0111704.1:13642-28095 GCA_010110895.2 Picea sitchensis | reverse complement strand
TGGTAGAACTATTGTTATATTCCTATTGACATTGGATTATATATATTTTGAATTTCTATTCAAATTTGTACATAACAATCACTGTATAGAAATGGTACAATAAGGAATAAACTCAAATGGGTGCTTATCAATTTGATAACATTTAAAAATTAGAGAAAATAATAACAGTTTGAATACATTGTTTATTACCATAGAAATATAGTGAGGAACCCAAAGTATGTGACAAAATAAACCATTGTATTCAATCGATCATTGTTCAAAAATATTACAGTTGGAGTACCATAGACCAAAAACTCCACAACCTCGTATTGCGAACAGAGCTCTAAGAGAGTTTACATAGAATCTGTATTGTAACCAAATTCAATGCGCACATAGATCAAAACTTGAATACCTTTCAAGTGAGATGTTTCCTTCATCCGATTACCTCAAGTTGCACCACCTACAAAAGAAGAAAAATGAGGGTTTAGTAAACTATGCTAACATTTTTCTATGGAACTCAAACAATAAGAATAAGTCAAGGACAATACTTAGCTTACATCCTGACGAATGTCGAGATCGCCTCTTGTTCGTTGTGCGACAATTTGTTCATGATCGAGGAGGAGGAGGAGTGGACCCAAAATTGACTAATGGGTACCCTTGCAAAAACAAAAAGGGCCCCATCATTTTTTTCCCATATCCTTGCATAGAACTTCACTTATAAAATAGAGAAAAATAAAATACGTAGTATACCATGCACAGATTTATTCAAGCATGGCACATATCGTAATAATTCTCCAAACCCTATGTCTATTCACATTAGATCTTTAAAATCTAAAGAGGCACATAAGATGCAACCTATGCATGTTTACATATTCATACGAGGCATATAAGAGGCAACCTATGTATATTTAAATCAGATCTAAACAACATTACAGAATGGTCAAATCCAAAAGTTTGAGTGCATAGCAACACACAATAAGAACCAAATACGTAGGTTAAATCTAACTCTGCAAAAAAAGTTTCGAACTCTATGACTTTCGAATCAACAATTGATTAAATGAGTTACACTCTCATTTTCTAGTGTAGAGTGGTCAACATAGGAAAGGCCGTTCGAAAACTAATTAAATTCATAACTATAGTTCAAGTGAAGGATGTTGTCGGTGGCCATGAGACAATCCTTCCTGATAGAGAATTTGTTTACAACGAGAGGGTACAAGAAAGTGTTGTGTTAAAACGATTAAAATCTCGATGACATTTCTATACACAAAAGATAAACACAAAACTTTCCACAGAGTGTAATATTGTCATATTTTTACATATAAAATAAATGGTGAATTTTATGCATAGAAGGTAAACATGAATTTCCCACAGAGGGTTAGTATTGTAATATACATACAAAGTGAAATTAACAAAATTTCCTACAGAGTTCCAACAATAGAAAATCCTGAAAATACCAACCTGCATAGCAAGTGTTGGGACCTCTAGACAAATTCTAGAGGGTAAGAATGACAGTATTATACGGTGAAATAAAATAAAACGCATACGGAGGCACAATGGTAATGCACTCTAAATCCTCAAACTAAGAAAAGGAAAAACAAGAAGTATGTCATGGAACCACACTTTTATTTCTACATTGTCCCAAGACAGAGAATTACATTCACGGTATACATAAGCAACATAATTGGTACTTACCTTGCGCATAGAAGAACCACATAGGTGTGTTTCCTCCTTCCATCGCTAACAAAGCTGAGCCTTATGAAAAAACCATCAATTATATACAACACAGATTCCATTGCTCATAGAGTCGAGCCTTCTGGAAAACCATCGATCATATACAGTGCAAAGCCCATTGGTATCAATGTTGAGACTTACGAAAAATCGCCAGTCGTATGCAGCGCAGAGGCCATCGCTCATAGAGTCCAGCCTTACTGAAAAACACCAGTCGTATATAGCGGAGAGGCCATTGCTCAATAGATTCGAGCCTTATGGAAACCATTGGTCGTATACAACGCGAAGGTAGTGTTTGTTACCGACTAGGGCAAGAACAGAAACAAGGATTACCTTGAGGGCCTTGCAAGGAGAGTAATAATAGTTAGTATTCCCCAAGTTACTTCCATGTGAAGTCAAGGGAGGTGGCGAACCCACGTTTGGTAGTTCCGCCTAAGTGTCAAGTCTGGGATGTATGAGACAGGTTTCCCTATTAATGGACCAGGCAAGAAGTAAATGCCTACAGGACCCGACTTGACATTCCCCATTAAACTGGTTTCGAACCAATTTATTGTTGAGTCATTTTACCAGTCGGGTAGGGTTACAAAAAATACGTTATGTATTGGTATATGCTCTCTACACTATGCTAAGGGCATACGTAGTTATGGTACCCACATAAAATTCTACATGTTAAACGATATGTATATCGTTGGGAATAATGTTAGTGTTATGGTATACATACATACATACATACATATATATATATATATATATATATATATATATATAGTATTATTGTGATGGTATCCATATGATAATCTATATGATAAATGGTATGTATCGTTATGGCTAATGTTATGTATAGACTATATGATAGTCTATAGTCTATAGTTGAAAGTATACATTATTGATTGGAGCTAGGAGAATTATGTAGAAGTCGACGATAGAGGATTAATGATAGTCTATTATGTGCTATATTATGGATAACATGTCATGAAATATACATGTTGTTTATTCTAAGGACTATGAAAAACCTGGTCACAATTTTCTTCAATACAAATAAGTGTATCATTATAATCCAATAAAAACGGTAAATCTATTATGCATACAATAAAGGAATAATGATATGTTTAATGGATTTTGTTTGTATCACAATCAATGTTAGAGATTCAAGGAACTTTAATGTCCCCTAACAAAACAAAAAAAAATTGGGAAATTTGGGGTACATTACAATAATGGATTTCTGCGATCTCTACATAGGACTCAGGATCATATGCAAGAACCATATAGAAATACATGGGTAATAATGTCTCTATAGTTGTGACGGCATGCAAAACACCCTCAAATTAGTATCTTGTCCTCCTTGGATCGATAGGATCACCCACTAGATCCATGAATACTTGTAGGGTATGTTGTTCCCATGGTAGTATGAGATATGGATTAACAATAACATGCTCATGAGCATCTAAAATATATTTTAAAATCTGATTTGAAATATGATCTAACTAGCATAAATAATCCTCTCTGAGATTGGCTTCAAGAAGAGACGAAGAATATTTTGTAGGTTACTCCTAGAATGCATGCGAGAGGACTCCATCAAACTTTTCACTTCTTTCAATGGAAAATGTATCTATGGAAGCATCCAATAACTTATACCCTGAATCTTTAATCCAAGTATTAGGCGAGGAATAAATAGAAATTAGAGCATGGCCCTTACCTTGGTCTTCCAATGGTTTTTCTCCGGGATTTTTCTTGGCATTTTCCAGTATACAGTCTTGAATATCACTTTTATAAAGATCTTGTTCCATTAGATAGATTGTATTCTTCATGCATGAACTTTCTTGATGATATCCTCTGTTGCAGTAATTGCATTTGGATTTTTCCTTCTCTAATTTTCCCTCTTTAGAAGACTCCTCAATGGATTTGAGGTTTTCTCTCTTCTTGTGATCTGGTTCATTCTTTCCTTCTTTGGTTGTCTTGCTTCTTTTATACACTACAAGCGCATGGGATTTGGAATTCTTGAGAGAACCCATTTTTATGAGATTATATTTCTCCTATATGAGATATTCAATGAATACTTATAGATGAGGCATTTTTCAATATTTTCCCATTGTTAGCCTTGAAGTATCAAAATAAAAAATGAATATCAAGTAATCAAAACCCAACTTCAAAATAATGGCGAGGATTCGTTGATAACAATACTTTTCTATTATGCATGCTTTGAGTTGAAGAAACAAATCTTAATATTTGTGAAGAAGTATTGTAGGTTGTCATAGTTTCTTAGTCTCATTTATATGAGATCATTCTCCAACTGGTGTCCTCATATTTCATCCTATTTCCCGAATAGACCCTCCAATGTGATCCAAAATTTGTTTGGTGTCGAAGAAGATTCTACATGGAAGACTAGTTCTGGAGATATTGGCAAACATAATATCCTGAATGTTTCATCCATTTTGTTAAAAAACTTATCTTTCTCAATGGCAAAATTAGTCTCTAATTTGGTTCCCATTGTAATCTAATAAAGTTATTTTCTTTTGAGGAGAAGGAGAACTTTAGGAACCCATTCAAAATAATTGAATTGAGTGAAGATCATTGTTGGGGGTTGATCCATTCTCTATGTGCACTCCAATCCTTTATAATCTACAGAACAAAGTATGTGATTCTCCTTGCAAGCTTCTTTTCTCAGATACCATGTGAAATTGTTGAATATCCTACATAGAGAATCTAGTTGGAAAGAAGAAACAACTTTCAAGCTTGATACCAAAGGAATGAAGATAAAATGAACGAAAATTTACTCCACACGGAATGTGTGAATAATTCGCAAGAGATATACTCTACATGGTGGGATGATGCATCATAGTTTATATTATACAGCTTACTAGGACATGCACTAACTAAAAATACTAGTAGTCTACCACCTAGTCTTAGTTAAGTAGGAATGCAATCATCAGTTAATTACTTATCCACAAGTGAAGTGAATTACACTCATGAATTCACAATGAATCTTCCCTATTAGCCTCTTTCACATGTAATATGCACTCATGGTGATGATTCCAAGGTAGGAATGCACTCCTCGTGATGATTCCAAGGTAGGGATCCAAAACTAAACTCAACCAGTGTAACTGAAGTACAATTGAAGAATGACTCAATAAGAGGTGCACCCTTGTCTAGGGGAAGAATATTCTCAGCCAGGGGAGAATATCTTGGACCAAGTGAGACTAAGTGCACCCTCATAAATGGACTATAGAACAAAGGAAAATTGATGTACTAGGTAAATGTGCATGTATTCTAATAGTGGACAACTTATTTTCCATCATAGACCTCTTCTTTTGGGAATGGATCATATATTCTCCATGAGATCCTCCTACATGGAAATTATCCTTTCTTAAATATGTCACCCCCTTAAAATGAGCACTCCCATCCTTTTCCTTGGACACCAAGACAAGAGGAAAGTACCCCTTTCTTTGGATACTATGTGACAGGTGCCTAAAATGGCATACTTTCAACACCCATTGATCTAGATGGATATCAATGACGACCCACCTATTCCATTAGATCAAAGAACAATGTTCCATTTTGGTAGATTTTATAGTTTTTCGAGTCCCAAACTTTCAGTGCCATTTTGAGACCCTAAATGACGTTGTTTTGTACTTTTGAGGGGCCAAGGATTGTTAGAGGCACACCATGACCCCTGATGGAGGTGGTAATTCTTAGATAGACCTTTCCTACGACGTATAGAACATGCCAAACTAAGATCGTATGAAAATGTTATGCCCTCGGGAAGTTGATGTATCAACTACCCCGATTAGGGCCCGCAAACCTTTTGGCGTTTCATCTTATGGGGTTAGGATTTTGGATTTTATTTATGTTAAAAAGGCCTTTGGAGCCTCATTGTAAATATCATCATATTCTTGTGAATGAGCATTGCCGCCACATTTATTCTCAGAGATAACCTTCCACCATTGTAGCGAGTTCATTCACATTGTATTTTTATAGTTTCTATTCTCTCATTAATACAAATTGTGCATTACTGTATCTCTATGTATTTCTTTCAATATATCTATGTATTTCATTGTTATATCTTTGCCTTCATTTCATTTCAAAAATAATCATGATCATTGGTATTAGAGCAGGCTTCTCATTTTCATTTCTTAGTGCATGTCCTTGATGAGGTCAGGGTATAGAGAGTTGGGTCTCGAGCTAGTTTATCTTTAGGAAAAACATCCCAAGTGGCCTCCCATGGTAGAAGAAAAAAGAGACGTGGGATTAGAATATTCTATTAATATTTTCGTCGAACAAGCTCTCACGCGACAGAGGAAAAAATGATGGATAATTTTACCCAAATCCTTGGATGATTGTCAACAATAGAATACACATATTCATCAAGAAGCCAATTTGCAAGCACTGTCCCTTTCAAGGTACCAATTAATTTTGATACTTCGGTGTTTGAAGGTGAGATATATGCAGATTCTTTGGAAAAGTGGTTAAATTTGATAGAAGGTTATTTCTTTGTCCATATTTTTTCCAATAGAGAAAATATCACCTTTGTGCTCCTTAAGGTTGTACCCCATGTCAAATATTGGTGGGAAACTTACTGGGACAAAAATTCCATAGAGGGGTCTGGAATATTTTGGGTCGAGCCGACCTTGGATTTTTTTATGGATGTGGTCAAGGAACAATATTAACCTATTGGAAACAATGATGACCAGTACATGATTACTTCGCTTGAGGTTTTCTGAGTTCACATATGGTATTTAAAGGAGTATCTCAAGGTCTCATATCAAACGTTTTGGATCGATTTTATACTCTTCATAATAATAATGTTTTCTTAATGTTTTATACTTTGGAAACTTAGGTCCATATTGATCAAAGGGTCGACGCCTATTTCCTCTTGGTAGGTTCTACATCCAATGCGAAGCACTGGATGATAATGTAGTGGGGATGTCTTATCTTCCATGTGAATATGGAAGGGAATTGATAGAAATATAGTAAACATTTTTCGATGTCATTAATGTGAATGATAATTTTTGAGATGTTATTTGTGGAAGATAGAGTGTAGAGAATTGAATAGGAAAACTAGTTGGCTTAAGCCTTTTATTTATGGGTAAGGTTTATCTTTTATGTCAATTACATTATCATGGAAAGGATGTCATATTTTATAGTCTCTAAAAAACTTTTGGAATGTCATTCATGTTAAACAATGTATAAATTAGGATAGGAAAACTAGTGGACTTTTACTATGAAATGACATTGGGTGTGGACTTTGTAAATGTTTCTAATGTAAATTGAAAATACTAAATTACTTAATCACATATGTGTCCCTATCAAATGCATAATTTGGTGATGAAATGCTATGTTGGTTTATGAAATCAATGACAAACAAACTAGTTGTGTTAACATAAAGTCGGTGTCGACGTTGTTGTGAAAGTTTCAAACTCTAACTAAGAGGCATAGGAGGCCCTCAAACTTTAATTATATCCTTTGTCTCATACACACACACACATCAAGGAGACCTAGTCTTAGAATCATCTCATCTTGTACATTTGTTTTATTGTAAAAGGATGTTTCCCCCTCAAAGAGGTTTCACATTCATTCTTATCTCTTTATCAGGGCATGAAGTTAATCATCTCTCTTTTTTAAACCATTCACTTGTTTGGTGCATAACAGTTGGAATCCAAGAATTAATCCTAGGGTTTTTTTTCTTCAATCTGGTCATCTTGGAATTTTTGCTATAATTTTTCTTTGGCCAGGTTTCAGACTATGAATTTTTTAGGATTTTGAGAAGACACGGTGAAGTGATTTTGGAGTCTAACAAAATAGTTAAAAGTACCTATGGTATAAATTTTGGGTTTCCTTCATAGAAAGAGAATGTATTTCTTTAGCTCAATTTTTACATTTTTCGCCTATTTTCCCTTCTTTCATATTGGTTTTTGGTTGGTTTGAGGTATTAAGGTATACCATAAATATTTTTTTACTTGATTTGTCCTTTATCAGTTGCATTTAGGATCATTTGTAAGAAAAAGATAAAAAACATCATTTTGTTTTCCTCTTTACCTTTTTTTCATTTATTTTCCTTGTATGAACTCTGAACGGGTCAAAATTAAGTTCATCTCATATTATAGAGTAGGTCGTGTTCTTTTATTCCTTATTTCATTTGAATCGTAAGTGGAATTTAGAAGAATTGCATCTTATAACTAGTTTTTAGGCATTTTTTATTTCTTTTGAAATTTGCATTAATGAAATAAAATACATTTATGATTTCTTTTGAAAGTTGCATTCATGAAATAAAATTAGTTTGGCTTTTGGAGATCTAAAATTTGTGGAGGGATTTGATTTTTTGGTATCCATTTGTGAAGCTATTGTTGCAATGATTTTCACAAATTGTGAAAATGAACCTCTTTCTCCCTTCCATAAATAGAATTCATCGAAAGGAAATGAAATTGCATTCTCTTGCATTCTAACACCTTGATCAATTATTTGGATTAAAAGAGTTAAGAACATCATCAAGTACACTCCGTACCCTTGAGTAAAAAATAGACTTAAAAACAACTTATAATTTAAAAATAACTAGATTCTTTATCATATCAAACATACATTAGTCTAGGTTCTAGGGCCTTGGCTTAGGATTAGAGGATAATCTCTTGAAGGAAAAAAAATTGAACTCAAAATTAATTAGAGAGAGATAAATCCATTAGTATCAAGGTGTTTTTTGCATGAAGCTTACTCCAATTGTCTCTCACACCTTTGCTAGCCAGTATCGAGCCTTCATCATCCTAGGTTGTTTTTCAGAAATCCCCTTTGATTACCAGTTTCTTGTCTATTGAATCTTATGAATTTGATAGGGTGTGATATGTATTTAATTGTTTCTATTCAGCCTTAGGTTGTTGTTTTCTTTTAAAAAACATATTTCACCATGGTTGACCAACCTCCTCACGGATCTTGTAGACAATGCAGGGTTCCTCGGGAAATAGATTAAGCACCAAATGTCAGAGGCTACCCACATGGTCGAAAATACACATTAAATTTTCATATGACATACCCAATTATCTAGTAAACTTCCATGGACATTCCACTGGAACATTTTTTCACAAAGATCTTGTGATATTCTAAAACATTATATTATGCAAATTATTTCCGTATATTTCATATTTATTTTTAGTAGCTCTCGGTTCTTGAATTTTATGAAGTAATTGAAATTGAAATGAAAGAACAAGAAAATAAAACACCATCCACACAATTGAACACACCATGTGTCTTGCAAAACTCAATATTGATGAAGAAATGCTATGTTGGTCTATGAAATCAATGACAAATAAATTAGTTGTGCTAACATAGAGAATGTTTTTGTGTTGTTATGGAGGTCTCAAACTCTTACTAAGGGGCATAGGCAATTGAAATTTCTGAGACATGCAAGTGTATTTCTCTATCATTTCTCATCTAATGGCAAAATCCATATTGTAGTCATCCTTTAGAAGGGAAGTGAATTAAGTATCAAAATTTATAACTCATTATAATAGCACTGTTAGAGGGTGAAATATCCATCAAATGTGCTAAATCATAATCATAAGAGAAGCACGAACTTCATAAAACGATGAGTTTTTCTACCATAGGAGGAATGTTGGAAATGGTGTGTGGTCACTTGACATGTACGACATTGTTTCTTTAGAAATGTTCATGAATTCAACAAGAACTTTTGTTTATGAAATCTAAATTTAGAATATTTTATTCCAACAATTTTCTAGTTTTTGTGGAAACTTCTTGTTTCTCAACAGTATTATTTTTTTGTAGTTTTTCATGCAAGCCCATAGTTCTTCTGTCAAGTTTTGGGTAGTGGCTCAAATTCTCCTCCTCAACTGTTTTTGTTGCTATGTTTTTTTTGGTTTTTCCATGACCCCTTTATTGGGGACTTTGTCTCAAATATTTTTAGGGTYAGTGCAAAATTGTTAAATAGCCTGCACATAGAATCTAGTTGCAAAGAAGAAACAACAATTTGCAATCTTGATACCAAAAGGAATGAATAGAAAATAAATGAAAAAATATTCCACACTCAATGAGTTAATAATTTACAAGAGATATGCTCTACATGSTGGGATAATGCACCATATTCGAGCTTCTAGAGCTTATTGGGGCATGCACTAACTAAAARCACTAGCAATTTCCCACCAAGTCTTAGTTAACTAGATATGCAATCATTAGTTAACTAAATATCCACAAGTGAAGTGAATTACACTCATGCATGCACAATGAATTCACCCTCATAGCCTCATGCACATGTAATGCACACACTTGATGAGGATTCTAAGGTCTAGGCATGCACTCCTAGTGATGATTCCAAGGTAGGAATGAAAGATTGGAATCCACTATTATAATTGAAGTACAACCGAAGCATGAATCAAGAAGAGGTGCACCCTTGTGTAGGGGAGGAATATTCTCATCCATGGGAGAATATCTTGGACCATGTGAGACCAAGTGCACCCTCATACATGGAATATATAACATAGGGAAAATGATGTACTATGTAGATGTGCATGTACTCTAGCATCCCATTGAAGCAGAACTAGGGTGTATACAATGAATGGGTCCTAGAAATAAGCCATGTTAGATACCTATGTACAGTGCATGCAGGAAAAAAAAAATAGTTAAAGGATGAGTAAAGAGGGAAAACCCATTGGGAAGAAAAACCCCCTCAAAAGACAATGTTGACTATGGAAGTTGTTATGCATCTATGTCCTTGACTCTCAAGAGATCTCACAATGATGAAAACTTCTACTCAATGAAGGTTTTAATGAAGATGTATATGTCTGTGAGGATTTGGTGAAGTGAATGCACCAATGAGAAGCCTCTAGCTACAAGATGAGCCTTGTGCTTTATTACAAGTCCATTCATTGCCATGTTTTTCTTATATATCCACTTGCATGGATTGGAAGAAAGATAAACAGAATCTCATGTGTGGTTCTCAATGAGGAAATAATATTCCTCATTCATAGAAACTTCCCAATAATTTTAATATCCTCAAATATTAGAATATTAAATTCTGAGTGAACTTGGAAATAAATTTCCATTTTTGGAAATTATTTGCCATTTATGGAAAATCAGAATTTGGAATTTTTTATTGTTGTAATTAATTATTTGATGACTGTTGGGAAAATATTTGACTTGCCCAACTAACCTCTTTTATTTTGACACATTTGAAATACAAAATTTTAATGAATTAAATGTTGGAATACAAATGGAGCAACCAGGTTAAAAATAGTTGACCATGACGCGATGAGTGGGGAACAGGTTTGAGTTATCTCAAGGCTGATTTTTACAAGTGGAAAATGTGGAATTTGATCACTAGCAGCCCCTAAAAATAATTGATTTGTAAAGCGACGAATTTCCCAAGGAGGGAAGGAAAGACCTAGCCACAAGGATGCATATAAAAACAACATATGGAGGAGGGAGGACGTTGCTTAGTATGTTGGGGGGGAAATAAACTATTTGTTGTTATGAGAACTGTTAGTGTGAGGCAAAGGAATTTATGATCTGTGGATGGTGACTGTAGCTAAGGAGGCTCATAAATTTTTCCCTTATGTACTCATGGTCAGGCTAGGGGGTGAACAGGGCAAGTGAACTTGGTTGTTCTATTCTACAGTTGGGTGGAACACGGTTGTTCCATTTGTATTCCAGCATCAGGTTTCAGATATGTATCTCAACTTGTATTCTTTGTCAATGTTATATTATGGTTATTATTTTTTAGGAATATGATTGGCTGTGTAAACATAAGTGAAATCAATTCTTAAGGGACTGTATGATCATGTTTCCTATGGCTTATCATAGTTAAATAATACTAAAATATTGGTTGTTTGAGATATGATGGTGGTATATATATATATATATATATATATATATGCTCATACATAAATATATAGTAGAACTATTGTTATATTCCTATTGACATTGGATTATATATATTTTGAATCTCTATTCAAATCTGTACATAACAATCACTGTATATAAATGGTACAATAAGGAATAAACTCAAATGGGTGCTTATCAATTTGATAACATGTAAAAATTAGAGAAAAGAATAACAATTTGAATACATTCTTTATTACCACATAAATATAGTGAGGAACCCAAAGTATTTGACAAAAGAAACCATTGTATTCAATCGATCATTGTTCAAAAATATTACAGTTGGAGTACCATAGAACAAAAACTCCACAACCTCTTATTGCAAACAGAGCTCTAAGAAAGTTGACATAGAATTTATATTGTAACCAAATTCAATGCGCGCGTAGATCAGAACTTGAATACCTTTCGAGTGAGATGTTTCCTTAATCCAATTACCTCAAGTTGCACCACCTACAAAAGAAGAAAAATGAGGGTTTAGGAAACTATGCTAAAATTTTTCTATGGAGCTCAAACAATAAGAATAAGTCAAGGACACTAATTAGCTTGCGTCCTGACGAACATCGAGATCACCTCTTGTTCCTTGTGCGACAATTTGTCCATGATCAAGGAGGAGGAGGAGTGGACCCAAAATTGACTAATGGGTACCCTTGCAAAAACAAAAAGGGCCCCATCATTTTTTTCCCATATCCGTGCATAGAACTTCACTTATAAAACAAAGAAAAATAAAATAAGTAGTATACCGTGCACAGATTTATTCAAACATGGCAGATATCATAATAATTCTCCAAACCCTATGTCTATTCACTTTAGATATTTAAAATCTAAAGAGGTGCATAAGATATGACCTATGCATGTTTACATATTCATAGGAGGCGTATAAGAGGCAACCTATGTATATTTAAATTAGATCTAAACAACATTACAGAATAGTCAAATCCAAAAGTTTGAGTGCATAGCAACATACAATAAGAACCAAATCCGTAGGTTAAATCTAACTCTGCAAAAAACGTTTTGAACTCTATGACTTTCAAATCAACAATTGATTAAATGAGTTACACTCTCATTTACTAGTGTAGAGTGGTCAACATAAGCAAGGCCATTAAAAAACTAATTAAATTCATAACTATAGTTCAAGCAAAGGATGTTGTCGAAGTGGCCATGAGACCATCCTTCCTGACAGAGAATTTGTTTACAACGAGAGGGTACAAGAAAGTGTTGTGTTAAAATGAATAAAATGTTAATGACATTTCTATACACAAAAGATAAACACAAAACTTTCCACAGAGTGTAATATTGTCATATATTTACACAGAGCATAAATGGTGAATTTTATGCATAGAAGATAAACACGAATTTCCCACAGAGGGTTAGTATTGCAATATACATACAAAGTGCAATTAACGAAATTCCCTACAGAGTTCCAACAACAGAAAATCCTGAAAATACCAACCCGCATAGCAAGTGTTGGGAGCTCTAGACAAATTCTAGAGGGTAAGAATGACAGTATTATACGGTGAAATAAAATAAAACCCATACGGATGCACAATGGTAATGCACTCTAAATCCTTAAACTAAGAAAAGGAAAAATTAGAAGTATGTCATGGAACCACACTTTTATTTCTACATTGTACCAAGATAGAGAATTACATTCATGGTATACATAAGCAACATAATTGGTACTTACCTTGCGCATAGAGGAAAAACATAGTTGTGTTGCCTCCATCCATCGCCAACAGAGCTGAGCCTTATGAAAAAACCATCGATCGTATACAGCATAGAGTCCATCACTCACAGAGTCGAGTGTTATGGAAAACCATCAGTCATATACAGTGCAGAGCCCATCTGTAACAAAGTTGAGCCTTACAAAAAATCGTCGTTCATATACAACGTAGAGGCCATCGCTCATAGAGTCTAGCCTTACTGAAAACCACCAGTCATATACAGTAGAGAGGCCATTGATCAACAGATTCGAGCCTTATGGAAACCATCGTTTGCATACAGTTCAAAGGTAGTGTGTGTTAACGACTAGGGAAAGAACGGAAACAAGGGTTACCTCAAGGGCCTCGCGAGGAGAGTAACAATAGTTGGTATGCCTCAGGTTACTTACATGTGAAGTGAAGGGAGGTGGCAAACCCACGTTTGGGAGTTCCGCCTAAGTGTCAAGTCTGGGATGTATGAGACAGGTTTTCCCATTAATGGACCAGGCCAGAAGTAAATGCCTACAGGACCCGACTTAGCATTCCCCATTAAACTAGATTTGAACCAATTTATTGTTGATTCATGTTACCAGTAGGGTAGGGTTACAAACAATACATTATGTATTGGTATATGCTCACTACACTATGCTAAGGGAATACGTAGTTATCGTACCCACATAAAAGTCTACATGTTAAACGATATGTATATCGTTGGGAATATTGTTAGTGTTATGGTCTATATATATATATATATATATTTATATGGATAGTATTATTGTGATGGTATCCATATGATAAATGTTATGTATCGTTATGGTTAATGTTATGGATAGACTATATGATAGTCTATAGTCTATAGTTGATAGTATACATTATTGATTGGAGCTAGGAGAATTATGTAGAAGTCGACGAAACATGATTAATGATAGTCTATTATGTGCTATATTATGGATATAATGTCATGAAATATACATGTTGTTTATTCTAAGGACTATGAAAATCCTGGTCACAATTTTCTTCAATACAAATAAGTGTATCATTATAATTCAATAACGATGGTAAATCTATTATGCATACAATAAAGGAATAACGATATGTTTAATGGATTTTCTTTGTATCACAATCAATGTTAGAGAGTCAAGGAACTTTAATGTCCCCTAACAAAAAAAAAAA
>SNQJ01S0111702.1:0-20948 GCA_010110895.2 Picea sitchensis | reverse complement strand
GAAAAGATCGTCGAGTGACCTTATTCTTTCACACTCGTTAAAATGGTCCAGAAGAACATTCCTGACGGAGTCCATAGTTAATATTTTTTCAGACTCCTTAAAAATGAAAAAAATGTCGAGTGATCTTGTCTTTATCACACTCGTTAAAATGGTTTTGAATAGATGTCTTGTCGGTGCTAGTTTACCCATTTTTCAAACCAACTACACTATCTTCGAAAAAGGTAACCCATCAGAGTTTCCTTTTACGTTTTTTCAGACTCTCTAAATATGAAAAACCGTCGAGCTTACCTTCTCTAGGCTTGTTAAACTTACATCAAAGGACGTTACCATTGTGTGTCTTATTAATCGCATTCACATACCCGTGTCTTTGGCCTTATGTTGGCTTCATGTTTCTCTCAACTGAACCATTTGAAACATGCCTTATACACAAGCCCTGTAGAACTCTTCCTTTGCATCTTGACACCTTTGGCCCTAGGATGGATTTTTTCTGAGTGTCCTTTCTTTGAAAATCAGTCTTGTCCTTGTGCCTCGAACTCGTATGTCTGTGACACTCATTCCTCCTTTGTAACATAGCATTATTTTATTCTTTTTCCAAAAATATTGAAAAAGACAAAAAAATCAAATATACCCCAAAAAGAGGAAGGAAAAGTATTTTCTTTGTATTGGCAGCACAATGAGTTGCCCTTGGATAAAGCACATCCTTATGTTTGTTCTTCAAGCCCTGAGATTTCATATGACCTTAGGAAACTGTTCCCGCTACATTGAGTTGTGTCCTCCTCCATTTGTTTATCCTTCCAAACATATGGAGAGTTTGTGTTGCCTCCTGCCTCATGAACTTATGTTAATGCCATGCTACCTGAGTCTCATCATTTGTCGTGCTATTGTCCAAGGGAATTTTTTACCAAGCTTGAGTCGGCCCCTCTGCAGTTTGTCTCTTGCCCTCATGCCTGGCCATCCCAAAAGTCCAATCAAGTCTTTGTTCAAAATCAATCAAGCCTTCAGTATGATCATCAAATATTCTCTAGTCCATGACTGACGAGCCATCGAAGACCTATGGGTAGTGAAGTTGTACACTCATATTACACTCCTACCCAATTTTTGAAGATTTTGAAGTTGTTGCTCGAGCTCTGAAGACCTCATCTCCAGCCATCAAGCCTTATCAGCTTCTAGAAGATGGATACTATACATGTATATCTTTTTTATTTTGAGATGTAGATCCGTTGTGTATTACTCACAGCTGCACTTTCTATAGTTATATGACATGGATGTATAGTGTATTTGATTGGTAGCCATGATGTTATTTCATCTCGAGCATGGGTATGCCCACCTCAGTGAGAAATTTTTTATTTTGCAGATGGCACCTCCAGAATTCTGGTCCCTGGGCTCACTAGTTTTGTACGTTGATAAAGATTGATAATGTATTTCGGCCATCCGATCCTCTTCTGACCTCACACATTAGGGGGAATCTGTTATAACCCTAATTTTCACCAGACATACTTACCTGGCATCAGGCCATCTCAGACTCCTTCTTTTCCAAAAAACTACTGAACAAATCTTCTTAAAAACCCCATTTATAAAGGCCCACGCACCCTGCTTCATTACTACACGCGTGTACACGCTAGTTTCCCCAATACATCCCACGTGTACAAAAAGGAATACTTTTCCTGTCCCGCCATATCATGTGTTCGAGTTGAATGTTTATCTTATGATATTGTCACAACTAACCCAACAATTAGTATATGAAATGCATGTTTGCAGCTTGTTGTTTGTTCATGTGTGAATGTAGGTCAGCTTTGGGAGGAGGCTTGAAATCAAAGAGCGAGTGAAAGAAAAGGGATCGAAATCAAACGAAGGACTTAAGGTAGAGTTATTGAATCTCATTTACACCTTTTTATTGCATGAATGTGGGGTTTTGTGTTGGGAGAATAGGAAAGAGTAGAGGCCTTTGAAATGGTCATTTTTTGCATGCATGATTAGAGCCCTTAAATGCTATGTCTGTAGGAGGGATTCCCACCCACAACATTCATCTTCTTTGGTGCATGAGTATATATGGTCATGTACATAGTCTGCTTCATGTCTCATATAATATGTTGCCTTCAACAAACTTCACTATATATTTCTGAGGGTTATCACATGTGACCTGAAACAAGGTGAATAAAACAACAAGCAAGAATAATACTCTTTTGATAATAGTAGATAAAACAATAGCACGAATAATCATCACAATAGCTCGTTTAGATCTATCACTTGTGGTCCGTATGAAGAATAGATCAAAAGTAAGAAATACAATATGAAATGAGGTCAACACTCTTATAGTGTTGTGATCAAACATTCCTCCATGGAAACCTAGAACTAACACAAGAAGTTTCTCCTAGAGGAGATGTTAGTTGTATCTGGAAAATGATTACATTAAGCATTTATCTCAATATGTTCACATGCTACCAAGTATAATACTTTTCAAGGACTTCTATCTCAACTATAGTGTTTACTTGTAAAGGGGTATTTATCAACTTGTCATGTGCATCTTTGAATCTTATTAACTTAATTAATCAAACCTAGAACCTATAGTCTTGTCCTCAAGAATGAGTGTGTTTCTTTTCTTCCAGGTCTCCTCCACTCAAGATGAAAAGTGAGTTCTTCAACATGTCTTATGTACTAAGACAATGTGTTATCTTGATAGAAGGTTGGGTTAGAGAGTAAACTCTATGATCTCTACTTTAATCCATCTAATACCTTGACTTAGATTTTGACCAAAAGTTTGTATGATGGTCATAGCTTCAACATGCAACACTGATCAAAATAATTTCATAACAAATAGATGCATATCAGAATAATCAAGCCAGAGTTGTATTATTCCTATGAATGTGTTGGATCTTGATATCCTTCTGGATCTATGGCAAGAGATCCCTTCTCTTTCAAATACCCTTTAAAGCTTAACCATTTAAACATGTGTGAGTACATACCTCTGATGGAATTTGTAGGTAGTGGCACCATCTGTTAGTAGTGGTAATGATCACCAACCCTTAAAAACTTCAAGGGTGACTGCAACTAGTACTACAACTGATACTTCAACTAATACTAAAACTCCAATTAATACTGCACCTGGTTATGAGACTGGAACTGCAACTGCAACTTAGGATTTTATGAGGAAACCCTAATTTTTCAAACTTCAAATTTTGAAATTCTAATCCAAGGGATACATGCGCTGAGCTGAGGTGAGTAAACTGGTGCAATCAGATTTCAGAAAATCCAACTTTTACCCCTTCAAACTTGATCAATGGATTTCTGGACTGGTGCTTCTGGTTTTCTAGTACTTTTGGTTTTCTAGTACTTCTGGTACTCTAGTACTTATGGTTTTCTGGTACTTTTGATACTTTGTGAAAACAAGGGTTTCTATTTTCAGGAGATCTACCCACTGAAATGGTGCGCTGAAGGTTCCAAAGAATTCCTTGGGTTAGGGCACACTTTTATAGATGGTTTTGGGGCTAAAAATCTTCTTCAATAAAAAGCCCTAATTTTCATGTACGACAACAATGAAGTTTTTCTTATTCTTGTGAAATATTCTCTCTTCAGCTTAGCTCTAATACCATGTTAAAGTTTAAGATATTATTAGGTTTCTTTTCAATTTACTATATAACCATAGCATATATAGGATCACTAAGAAATACAAAATCATAAGAGACACATTATTTATCATGGGAAACCCTCATGGGGGAGAAAACCGAACAAAAAATTCCTTAATATAGATAGCCAATACAATGCCAAGAGAATAAACAAAACAATACATAATGTCCTCTCCCAATAATGTGCCTCTCTCTCTCTTCCTTCTTCTCCAACTGCAACTCCAAACTTGTGCTCTGATGAACAAGTGAGTGGGTGAAAAAAAGAGGCGTTGGCCTCTCTTATTTATACAATCTGGCAGGTGTTGAACTGAGGTGTCTTTTCACTGGCAGGGCTGACTTCTCAATCTGGGTGGTTATAATCACTTTAATATATTATGGGAGTCGACTTCTCGTTTAACATATTACAATTAGGGTTTGACCAATCCGCAAAAGGGGATTTGGTCATTTACAATACTCGACATGATAAATCCACAAAAGGGGATTGATCTAATGAATAATACATCAATAATGAATAGAACTCTCTTTAAAGTTACAATATTTCAACATTTTCCTGCAAGGCTTCATCTTGCATACTGCCAACAATTGTTAGTATTTCCTATACATCATAATTCAATTGCAATATGTACATAACCATATGCAGTGAACTTAGAATTGTCTGCACCTAGAAATTCAATCACCATTACCAAAAAACTTAACCAAATAGAATGACTCGTCATTCTATGCATATGCATGTTCATAATTAATAACAATAAGTTTATTATTTCAATTTTCTGAACATAAAATTTTCTGTAGTCTCTATTCTTGTGACTACCTGGATTGCAACTTTCCTATTGCAATGTTTAGCAGTTCCTGAAATGTTCTCAACTTCATGAGTTAGCAACATTTCAACCATTAGTGTAATTATTTCCATGCAATAATATATATGCATGTACTTACAAACACATTCAATCGATCCATTTAGTATACAATTATATCACTTACTATGCATGAGTACAATTCTCAATGCATAATTAATCAATGCACCTTGCATTGAATTACATAATTCTCTTTATCTCAGTCATGTATCTCACCATCCGTGAGTTGGAATTCTTGCCAATGTGTTGACACATTCTCCACACACTTCTTATTGTCTTCCCAATTAATTGGATGCCTTCCTTTTCGACCCGAACACTACACCAAGAATATAATTCTGTGGTGTTCATTAGTGTTAGAAAAAAGGTTGCAGTCCCAAGTTTTATTTAAAAGTAGGAAAATGTTAGTACCTGTGTGGATCATAACCTTTCCATATCCATACCTTGACATATCCAACCAGGTCTTGGTCTCATACATGACTAGCTTACTGGCATTCATTCCTATAACCAGTTCTTATCTTTAATTCTTTGGTTATTACCCCATAACCAATTTAACATGACATTCTACTATGTCAGTGTGTGCATTCAGAAGCTAAAAAGATTTGAATTAATATAGGCCTCCAGCCTTTACCACATCCAGTGGTATGCATTCAATAATATAATCATGTGATTTTATAAAATAACTCTGGATGAGAAATTTCTTACCTAAATTTCCTTTCATCAATTATGAAAAAAGAGTAATACAAACTCATAACTTCATGTTTTCCATTAATAAATTTTATACTACCTGAAAGTCTGATGGCAGCAGAAGATTTCATTCTTCTTTTATCAAACTTATTACCAACACTTCAGCTCTTTGTTGCTTCACTCCTTATGCAACAACATCACCAACAACACTTGCAAACATGCAAGCATTCTTTCCTCTGGCTGAACCAACAAGCCATAACATACTTGTTGCCACAGATATTGCAACAACTTCTTTCCCATGTGAAACTTTTCCTTCTTGATCCCAAAAGTCTTCAATTCTTCTCGAATTCCTAAGTCTTCTTGTTCTCTCATTGTAGTCACTGTACATGACTATTTCTAACCTGAGCACTTTCGACGCAGTGCCCCTACTTCATCGGGATCTGTTGACCTCCCGGTCAAAGGATATTTCAATCTTCTAAGTCGAATTGACTCTTCGAGCTCGTGATTGAACCCAAAATATTTATACACAGGCCCCCTTTTCTCCTGTGTGCAGGTCCTGATAGACCTCCAGGCTTATTCCTGTGTGCTTCCAAAACTCCAATTTTCAGGCACTAGCCCATTTTTCATTATCCCTTTTCTTCATAAAACCGTGGGCTATGAAATCACGTAAGTGTGTGATTCCGGGCGTGGGAAAGAGTGGTTTTAGACCAACCCACTTTTCTCCCCACAATTCACCTTTAGCTTCCACGTATCACTTTGTTAAAAATTTGGTATAAATTGCGTCCCGCTCTCATATTTTTAACATCCAAGCAAGTTTTGGCCTCGTAATTCTTCTCGACTGTCGATCTCTCGATTTCAGTGATGATCCATGATCAACGAATGCTATCTATCATTTACCTGCCTCTGGCCAAATGTTCAATAAATGACCTTTTCTCTTTTCATGCACGATCTCAGATATCCACGATCTTTCGACACATAGCTCCCTTCCAAACCAACGACTACGATTGGTTCTGACTCTCCAGCCCTTGGGAGTTTGAACTCTCAACTATATGATTTTCCCCTATGGAAATATTCCCGAGTGGAAGATATAATGACACCTTTCCTCAACAATCGGACGGTTATGATGAAATCCATCTCTCCATCCTTTGGGAGTTATCACATCTCCACACACACAAATCTCTGGAGTGAATTTCCCCACAGTGACTAATATTTTGCCACCTGTACTCTCCAAATCCACGGCCTTGATTCTTTTTGGAACTTTGAATATTTTTGACCAATAATAGATCAACGGTCCTCTGACCTCCTCCTCAATCAATGATCAAGATAGCCTTCAGGACTTCAACACTTTCAACCTCTGCTTTCCTTCGGAGTTCCCGATTTGGCGCCACACGTCCACCTTCAGGTCAACGACTAAGATTTACTTCGGTTGTTTCTCCTCCTCCTTGTCCACAAACTTTCGAAGTTGTGGATCTTATGCCACCTTTCCTCCTTGATGATGGATGGTCCCAAATCACTTCAGGACTTCGACACTTTGACAAGTCCACTTCTCCTGTGCACACTAGGGTAAAGTCTTGTGTGCTTTCCTCCAGATCCAACGGTTGTTGGTCCTTCATGCTCAGACCTAACAGATGGGATCTGTTCATCTCCTCTACACTTCCTTTTTTCTACTAGACATTGATCTAATGGTCCAGGATCCTCCCCACAACCGATATGACATATATTGTCACTCCTCCTCTTTATCGTTTGACTTCTTCCACCTTGGAATATTTGTCAGTGTTCAAAGGCTTGGGTCTTTGACCTTTCTCCTGCGAGTCCGCCTCTTGGATCTCGTCTTCGCTCTCGTAAGCATTATCTCTTCTGATATTTAGGAATTATAATGGTCTATCACCCACACACTCCTTGCGTTATCTCTTCTGAGATTTTCAATTTACTCAGTCTCCTAAGGGTCTCGACCCTTTTGTTTCCTTTCAAAGGAAAACTTTGTTCCCTCCTGGAAACCTTCTTCTCAAAGCACACCTTGCTGACCATTTTCTACAGAGTGTTCAACAGCTCTGTGAGTATCTTCCTCTGATACTCTTCTCCCAAAAATTGACAAAGATTTATCTCTATTCACACTTGCACTTGCTTGATGCCCACCTGGGATAGCCCTACAAAGTTCTTAGTGACTCTAGCCCTCTCTGAAATCAACACAGAGTTCTTCCTATGAAATCCTTGAACCACTGTTGATGAAGGTTCAATGGTATCTCTCCTAAGCTTCTATGAGGTTAACTTACCTCTGTCAATGCACTTCTTGTGGAAAATGTGCATTGCTTGCACTCAAAAACTCAAAGAAGAGAAACAATTGAAACTTATTCAATACTTCACTAGTTTACGCATTCAGACAAATCTGATTTAAGAAAACGTTCAGATTTCATTTTATTTTTGAGCTCTTCTCTGCTCTATAATTATTTCCGGGAACTAGCTCCTTTTTCTCAGTCCCCAACCCATGCGACCATGGGTCATGACCAAGCGCTAGATCGATAAGCGCTTACTCGATCCTTCGGCTTCGACAGTTTTCGAAGCAACACACAACAATCTCTCAGAGTTACAGATTACCGAACTCGCGAAGTAGGTCAGATCAACCATCCATGTCTACTCAACATATGACGGCTGACACTTACTATGGAACCTCAAGCATCTAAGTTCTAGAACTTCGAAGCTTCGGGACTTTGGAAGATTTCACATATGTGTATCCGAACTGTTAATCTCTGAACATTCCCAATCACCTTTGGTGACTTCATTACATCACATCACTTAACGCATTCCAATTGCAAGGGCATGCAATGGTGGTTTGAAGTAACCTGCCTTTCATCTTCCAATGCTTCTGATGCTAACACATAACCCCTTGGTGAAACCACGATTTGGATTGTGGGATCGCCTTGGATAATTAGCTTCCATGCAACTTGGGTTCCCACAATGCCTTCTAGCCATTGATCTTGATGTATCATGATCAATTCCACTATGGGTTCCCCGGCCTTTAAATACATTACATAACCTTAGGCACCACTAACCCTACTCATACAGGATGCCATGTGGCAGAATACTAGCAGCTGAATCGTGGCCCAATCAGATGGGTGTCACACGTCACGTTCCATATGGAATTTCAAACTTCCATGGGTTTGGAACCCACTGACACATGGCACACATCCCATGTGTCCATGTCACCTCCAAGTGACATCATCATGACTCACCACTTCGACTCTTCGGGCTTTGGAGATTCAGAATTATCTCTTATTTTTCATCAACTTCATCGAAGTCGCGAAGTCCGAAGGACTTCTAGGTTAACCCTTCTGCACCTTCCCTAGATCTGACAGTTGTAAGGGATTTCCCTTCCTTCCGAACAAATCCTACGACGCATAACAGACTCTATTAATCTGTGGATTTCCAAAGGAATTCATGGCTAACTGCCTCGTAACATTACCAAATCTAATGGTCGTGAAGGATTCTCCTTTTCCCAAATAGATCCTAAGGTCCACATTACTCTGCGGCCTAACACCACTTCTATCATGGTTTTACGACATAGTTACTCCTCTTGAGCTTCATAACACGACCAAGGTAACCTCTTGGCACTCAAGAATGTTCTAAGGTTAGAAATTGGTCCTCCAGATACAATTCCCTCTTGAAACCTTAGGTCCAATGACCACTTATCCAGCCCATTTAGGCTCAGTGTTTGAAACCATGGGTCTGAACTTGAATTTTGTCTACTTTGACAACAATTCTTTCTGAAATTTTTGCTTCATTTTTTACTAACATGGCCCATCTAGGCTTAGTATTGAAACCATACTCTAATACCAATTTGTAACATCCCCAACCACCAATAGGTCGGGCAACATTACCAACACAACCTTAACTTAGCCTTTAAATCTCTGATACCATACTGTAACATCCCAGGCCACCCACAGGCCAGGCAATGCCACTACTACGGAATATACACTTATATAAATAATATGCATTAAATCAAATTAACACATTTAACATACAATTACTACCATCATACATACTTAAATAGAATTAACAACAATTCATACATGCAACGAAATACATGAAAACATACAAGCATCACAAACAATAATTTTAATTGAAATTAAACACATGATGATACTTATATTTGAAACTGGAGTAACTCCACCAACTATGTGCAGACCTTCCACGAACCTCCCACCCTTAGACCACGCTTCTCATCACGCTCAATAGTGGGTCACCCCTGAGCTGGGACTAAGCTCCACCCAAGGCAAGGGAATCCTAGACTAGGTTAAGGTTACAGGAAAACTGCAGAGTGCAATTGAAAATATTCTCTCCATGAGCCTTCTTATGCCCACTACTCACGGACTCTCATTCCCCACATGCATATTCCACCCAGGAGTATACACCTTCACAAGAACAATCCATCGGTGCTTCACCTCCCTCTCTAGGTCTCGGCAATAGGCCGGATCAGGAATTCTCAGAGCTCTATAGCTGGTGTTGGACTCTCTCTGGGAGAAAACCACTTCCCAGCAGACTCTCTCACCTAGAGAGAACTACTCACAGGCCTGAAAACCTGTCTCTTCAACCACAACCACCTCTCTCACCTCGAGAGATTGTTGCGCATAGGCCTGGAAACCTGATTCTTCAACACCGTTCCAGCACAAGGAGGACAACAACAACAGTTCAACACTCATTCCCATAGGGATGACACCATCATCAGCAGATGGGCATGGCACCGCAGGCGACAACAACGCATGCTAAAACATGGCATGGATAAGGTGATTACCCAGGTGTTGGTTTCCTCGAGAGACACAAAACAAATCACAGATGAACTGTGTGGCCACAACAACCCACAGTTACGACACCACATGACTCAAAGAAATAAAGGATACTCAAAATTCCCCGGAGACATAGATCATTCCATCGGTTTTCCCATGGGTTTCAGGGTGAGTGACCAGAAACACAATGCAAATGAAGACATAGAGGCAAAATGAGTTTGGACGCCCCAAATCCCAGTGAACTCAGGTGGAGGATGACAAAATGGGAATCCCACCCAACAACGTTGTATTTCCCAACTATAACTGCATGCACCCAAGTTGACACTTGTCTTCCTGGAGCCGCATGAGTTCCACTTAGCACACGTTCCCTTTACAGGAACTTAGGACAACAATCAACATGTCCACCTTAGCCTTCAGGAAATAATAATAAATTATTATCCCCTTTAGAGGTAAGCCCCCTAGCTTAGACCTTAGGCCCACACACTTAGCCTCCTCCCTTACCCAACCTTCTGGAATCTTAGTTCCCCGTCACTCTTTCTTGTTGGTTGGTCTACATGCAACGATGTTTATATTTTATTAATGATCTGCATAATTACATATAAAAAATCAGGCTCCTGGGCTTTAACACCTAGGCTCTCCAACCTAATCACCAAATAAGCCTCCTAGATTATTATAACTTGGCTCACCAACTTACAAAACATGTTTACAATTTATAAATACAATTGGGGCTCTTACTTGGGGATATTACACTATCCAAAGTAATAATAAAACTGCAAGGACTAGACTTATACAACATGACATTTCCATAAATAAGATTGGCCCAAAAGAACCTCACAAACTTCAATGGGAATGACATCACACAATACCTCATCTTTGAATGGCTTGATGTCATAGGACATGAGACACTATTGGTTGACGTGAAGATTGCTTCCTTGGTGGAACCATACGATGGTGTATGGCTATAGGTGCGGCATTTGCGGCAGGGACAACCGCTTGAGGACCTCTACTGAGATGATTTTCTTCTGGCTACCACTATCATTGATGACGTGAAACATAGTACCATTCAACCATATTTGTGAATTAAAGAGGAACTCTCCTTCCTCTAGCTCATCAGGTTCACCGGGCTGGATCTTGGTGGTAGCAATGATGGAACTGGGTTCTGCATCAATGATCTGTCTCCCATTTTCTAGTTCTAAATCAAATTCGAAGTTGACATCTGATTCATAGGATTTCACCTCAGCCACCATTGACTTATTTGAGAAGAAATCAACAATGTTATGCTAGGGGCACTTATGGAATTCACACCACTTCCCGGTGTATTTCTTCACCTTTCCATTGTCCTTTGTTTATGGCTTAGACTGGTTGTCATGAGGTTGTCCATCATTTCTCTTTCCTTTTTTCTATGGATTTGGGTTGCCCTTTCCCTACTTCTGATGTGAGGGGTTCCCAGACCCAAACTGTCGCGTCTTTTGTTTAAGCTTGTGCTCGATTTTGACAACATATCGATAGGCTGCATCCGAGGACGATATGTACATAAACTCCATTTAGATATGGACATATCTATGTAGACCGTCATGGTACTTGAGCACCATATGTTTCTCATAGTCTTTGATACCCATCTTGGTGCGCAAGGTATGCATGATATTTGTAAACTCTGGAATGGTTTGGTCCCTTTCCCGACACAGTGTGGTCCATCTTGTATACAAGCTGTCATAACTTCCAACAGGATAGTATTGTTCCTTAATATCATCCCTTAAGGACTCCCAGGTGAGTGTGACTGTAAATAATGAGGGTTCCTCTATTGCATTCTTCTCACAGAAATTCTCCCACCAATATTTGATATGGGGGAGGGCTTTGAGGAGCACAACTGTAATCTTTTCTCTATTAGAAAAGTCATGGAAAAAAATACCCTTCTAGCAGATTCAAAAATTTGTTTACAACATCTATGTCTATATGAATTCAAAATATAGGATTATCAAAGTTGATATGTACCTTGAAGGGGGCGATGCCTCCACTCAAGGACGATGTGTCCCCTGTTGGTAGCCGAAAAAGGATTTGTGCAAAACTATCCATCATGTTGTTCCTCTATTGCACAAGAGATTACTCGAGCAATAGTTTTAAAGGATCTCTTGTCTCGCCATATTTCGAAGGTCACTTGGGCATGCAAGAGCTCTTTTCCTAAAGAGAAACAAGCTCAAGACCCAACTCTTTGTACCCTAACCTTGTAAGGGACATGCACTAAGAATGACAAGGATAAGATCACTATTATATCACTGATCTAGATTTTATGAGAAGAACAAAATGAATACAGATATATATTATTAACACAGATATACAATGAAAAATAACAAAGATATAATAAAACTTGGCTTCTATTTAATAAAGAAATATGTTGAAACTGTAAAATGCAGACTGAAAGAAGCTTGCTAGAATGGTGGCAGATTATCTCTGAGAAGAGATGTGACGGTTGTGCTCATTCACAAGAAGATGAGTACAATGAGGCTCCAAAGGCCTTTTAATATCAAACATGAATTCCAAAACCCTAGACATCCAAAAATCTAACCTTAGGAGATGAAGTGCCAAAAGTCATGTGGGCCCCATTGGGGTAAGTTGGTACATCAACTTCCCGGGGTCGTAACTTTTTCATATGATCTCCATTTTAGGCACACGGTAGCCCGTTGGAAAGTTCTATCTAAGGGATACACATTATGTTGTCACATCTAAATTTTCCTACAATGTGACTGTGGAAATCCCCCAAAAAAGTTGTTTAGGGACTCAAAACATCCCCATAAGTTCAGGACCCAACAAGGTAGGAAAGTACCTGCCAAAATGAAAATTGTGTGTGATCCATTTGGAATAGGTGGGTGGGAAACGATATCCACCTAGATCACCAATGTAAATTATATCCTCTCATATTTATATATACAACTTCTCCTTCACAAAAGGAAAATGAGTTACAACAAGATGAGATCAGATCCTAAACAAGTGGATCTGCAACTAACAAATACTAGATCCTAAACATGGGGATATTTCACCACCAAATCTTGGATTTGATCTAATATAGTTTTAATAAGATAATAAAAACATATCCCATCATATCTATGTGCCCAAATTCGTGGATATGGGTCGCCACTTGGTCAAACTACTTAGCTACAAAATTGCTAGATAGTTAGACCAGTTTTTGAAATCTCAACCATAGCCCCCTTGTTTTTCACTTTATCCATATTTTCCTTGAAAGTCACCTAAATGAACCTATTATGCACAAAAACCATATTTTATATTTTTGAGATTCATATTCATTTGATTATAAATTATGGAAATTTTGACTACCAGAATTGCCAATCAACTATAGAATCACCAATAGTTGCAGAATTGTCGATACCTGTAGAATTGCCAATAGCTGCAGAATTGCCAACAACTACAGAATTGCACAATCAATTTAGAAAACAAAAATGTCTACCCTAAATAATCATCAAAACATGGTAAATCAACCACTTTAGTGTAATTATGCCACGTGAAGCTCATATAAGGCAGAAATGGTCAACTACAGAAATATGAGTGATAAAGGGGATGATGATGAAGGGGCAAAGTGAATGAAAAATGACCAAATGACATCGTAAAATGTGTTATTTTTGAGGTCTAACATATCCCCCACACTCAAATCATTGCACATACTCATAGAATCAAAGATACATAGGAGGTAGTGTCTGGATATATATGATATTGGACCTAAGTGGAAATAATTTGTTTTACCCTTAGCTTTTTCAAAGTCATCAATGTCATAGGGAGATAAATGATGGTGGTTAGATAATGAAATATGAAATGTAAAGTGAAGGAATGGAAAATATGAAAATAGTGAAGATTTTTATGTACATGAATTGTGAGGTAGATGACTACCTAGAAATATAAATTACTTACCCATCTTTACCTTTTGCAGGTGGTCTGAGAGACAAATGTTGAACTCTAACTCGCTTGATGTATGCTGATATGACTCTAGTGTGCTGATATGAGAGGAAAATACTTTGGTTGTAACCTGTTGTTGGATAAGTTTATTGATGATGTTGTAATATTGATGATGATGAAGAGTACTATTGTATCTAAAGAAGATAACTGATGTCGATGCTAGAGATGAATTTTGAATCTATTGTCTGTTATTGAACTGTTGCTACAAAAAATGCTAAAAAATTGATCTTAATTCATGCCTGAAAACTTGAAATTTGAAAAATGCTAAAAATCAATGTTGATAGGTGGATGAGCATCTCATGTTGATTTGAAATCATCTTCAAGATTTTTTCTAGTCTTGGAATGTGTGCAACCATTCAAAGCTACAAATTAGCTACAAAAAGATGAAAAGATGAAAAATGTTGAAAATAATGGTTGATAGGTGGATAAGCATCTCATACTGATTTGAAATAATTTCCAAGTCGCAATTTAGTCCTGGGATGTGTGAAACCACTCAAAAATACAAATCGGCTACAAAAATATGGTTGTAACTACTTGCAAAAAAATCTGATAATTTTTATAAAATCAGTTAGAAAACATATCAGTGCATCCCTTGTCATGCATTTTCTGAAAACTTCGTCCATGCTATTCTTAATTTTTTGTATCGGGCACAAAAACCATGTCTCAAAATTTCTCAGTTCAACTTTAGTTATTTACAAATGACGTGTGAAAAGTGGCCCTTGAAGCAAGATGCTACAAGAAATTTGGAAATTATATAACTCATTTTTTTAGTTTCTACAAAAACTCCATGTCTTAAATTTTTTTAATTCCGCCTCATCTACCTGAAAATGTGGTGCAAAGATCATCCCTGAGAATACAAATCTGGTTGTAACAAACTTTCTATAGATATAGAAAATCATTGTAATTTTGAAAAGGTATTGACGAGGAGATTAGTTTTGGGGGATCAGTTAGAGCCTTTGGTTACCATAGAGGTGATCGATCCAAAACAAACTTCATTTAGTCCCTCAAAATGGCCCCAGAACTTTAGGAAACAAAAAAGTGCTAAAAATAGTAATTTGTCAGAAGATTGTTTTGAGCCAGTTTCAATAGGTGGGTTTCCACCGATATCCACCTAGATCAATACTACCTCCCATTGAGAACTCAACACACCCTAAAAATCCTATGTCAAATCTCACCTTTTTGGGTACCACTTAATCTTTTGCACTATCTGATTCTACTTCAATATGAAAATTGCTACCTTGCTTACTGTTTTGTTTTTTGTTTTAAGACTTTTAAAATATGATGAGCATGTGAAAATCATCATGAATTTAAAACAAAAAGAGACTTACATTTAATAAAAGTACCGACTTGATAAATTCGACATCGAGAAGACTTAGATGCGATAAGAACTTTTCATGAAAACCAAGATAGCCACGCGTCGATCTTCATTGGCGTCGGCAGAAGAAAGTCTCTCATTTCTGTGAATGAGCTTCACCAAGGATATCGTCGATGACCGATACACTCAACATCGACGAAAGGTTAGAAGGATAAGCGATGAACAAGAAATGAAATAATTTTCATCAATCACCGATTTCTGAAACTTTTGCGGGGTCGGGAGTTTCAAAGGACAATAACGCACGAAGAAACTACACGTTGATTTTATTTTTTGAACCCCGATCCTCGATACTCACCCAGCATCGATAGTCACAATATCTAGCTCAATTTAGTGCATTCGACGTAAACGAAGTCCCGAGTGCAACCCTTACCCACGAGTTGAGTTCTAGGTTTTATTTAATGAGCCCCGACTCAGTGACGCCATGTCAGCATCAATCGGCATCGGAAGTTTCTAAAGGAAAATATCAACGAACTTACAAAACAACTCAGAATAATGATAATTATAAAATCACATAATTTACGAGAAGATTAGATAAGAACACAATATATTTACATGCAAAGAGAAAACATGATACATTCAACTGCTATGACTAGAATCCTTTCAGGAAAAACTTTTTCAAAATTTCATATATTAAGGTTCCCGCCGGTCTTAGGTTACATACAATAAACACTACCAACACCTTGGACAACCGACCCGGTTACATTGAGAATGTGAAAATTCTCACAACAAACAGGGAGAACTATCAAAACATACGTCACTTCTGAGAATACAAAACAAGGGTCTGCCCATCATGTATCTCCTGCACATGGACCTTCTCCCAGATTGCTATGTGTGCCTTGTAGTGTTTTCATGTTCTCCTCCTCCATCATCCTCTTCACTTCATGCAGCTGCACAATAGTATATTTTTCTTCCTGAAGCTATCTCTTGAGCCAATTTGTTCTTCCTTCATGACCTTACGGTGCTGATACCTCCTGGTTCTTCGCTGCCAGTTGTCTCCACAATTCTCTATTTTCTTGATAAAGTTCGGCTATGGCGAGTTGTGCCTACTCCAAATGTTGATTGGAGTTTTCAACGTTATAACCCGATGCCTCTGTCCTTTGCATTCGTCTCCCACTTCCTCCACTGGTAGTCCTGACAGGCTCTAGCCAGGTAGCATGCGTTATGAACTCATCAGCGGCTGGGTGTGCACTCAGCTTAGTCAGTTTGTGGCTTCCTCCTACTTCCTTATTTCTTCTCGGTCTTCCCCTCCTCTGTGGTGTCTTATTTTGAGAGGGCATGGCCTCCAACATGTGTCCTTCAGACGTAATTTTCTCCATGTTGAACTCCACCTAAGGCACTGACATTGTTTTCAAGCGAAGGTATGGAGCTCCTTTTGAAACCTCAGAGACACTCCATACCAATAAGAAAGAGTCCCAAGCATGTTGGGGTTCATACCTGGCACTCCAGCTACCTCGCAAACCCCATCTCATGTTTTGAGGGGATCCCATGGTGTGACAACGTATGTGCTTAGACGTCTGCAACTAGATAAAGGGACATGACACAGAGTTTGATAGAATTGAGCTTGCAACACCAGTCGCTACTAGTATACAAACTCAGCTAATACATAGAACCCACACAGAACACCTAGAATTTATAGTAGAGTAGGGAAGTGAGACGGAACATGCCAAGGAACACTCATGCATTGGGACGGGATGTATTCAAGAATTAACACGTCATATCTGCATGATGGATATGATATAGGACATATGAAATGCAACTGTTAGGAGTTGCAGAGAATATACGATACGATCATTCCAAACTCTGTAATCTCCCCAGCCGTCATTATTAGCGAATTATGGTTGACACACTTGGTGATACGATTCTAGAGTAACAAATTGCCTCGACCTGAGGCATTTAATGAATTCCTTTATTACGGTATCTGACCTTTTGGGAGATGACGCACACTTTCGACACACGTTCAGCTCTATCAGCCTTTCCCGACCCCAAGAGGCAACTGACCACTGGAATGGCTTCGATGCTCGTATCTGTCATACAATATATACCACGCTATGGCGCATGGATGTAACTCATCTAAACTGAAGAGGAGCGGCAACGTGGACATAGACTATACAGGTCATTCAAAAGGTTACTGGGATCATGTAAGTATTTAACAATCAGGACTAGTGAGCCCTATAGGTACACATCAATTTGTTTTTTCCACTTACATCTTTCTATTCTTTGTCTGATAAGTAATTTCTAAATGATTTCGATACCAATTGCAGGAAATATCCCTCTGACTACTGAACAAAGTTCGCTCTGTAACCTCGCCGAGGAACCCGAAGGAAACATTGGGGTAAAATCAACGAAGCAATGAAGGATATAGGACTCCCCGAGTCCGGTGACCCTGACAACTTCATTGACTTATGTGACATAGTCAAATCACATGCCAAGCGGAATTCACTATGGGCCGAAGAGCTAGCCAAGGTGACCGATACGTCGCCAGGGCAAGTGAAATATTTATGGAACATTTGATGAAGGCTCAAGCTGTGCTACAACAGTTGAACACAAGTCCTGTGAAGTACCAGGCGCATGCAATAGAGATCATAGGATTTTACGCAACTCTGATGGAGCAGCACAGGTTTCCATGGGCCCAAACTTGCGAGGATTTGTTTATTAGTTGGTCAGAGTATGAATAAATTCACCCTTTCAAGTGATATCTCGAGTTGACTGCTAAAGAAACTGTTAGAAGAGGATGCCACATGGCAAATTTTGTTTTGTTCAAACTACACTTAGCCGTTATTTTCAGTTGGATTTTATGTTATAAATAAGAACATAGACCAATTAGTTCAAGGTCGATGGTTGTTGCAAGAACTCTTTCTTTCTGGTTGTTAAGAATTATTTTGAAACTCCCTTTGAATTGAGAAGTCCTTCTGGACCAGAGACAAGTTATTTTCATCAACTGCATGTGTGATTGGACGTGGAGAAGAACTATTTCCTATCATGTTTCATGAATGATGTTGTAATGAGTAAGAGAAATTAATTATGTTGTCAAGTTATCTGGTGCAAAGTTTTGTTATTCATTTCTTTAATGATGAAGGTGAATCGTTGTGTTATTATGTGATGAACGATTATGGTAGATGAATTATTTTGCTTGCCATCATCTTATTGCATATGTGTTTTCTTTCTGGTAATTAGTATCTCATACAGTAATTGGATGCTCACATGGTTAATGTATTACTACTAGGCCTGTGGTGTAAAATTATTGTCTGCATGCTTGAGCATCGGGTTATCCCAAGTTCAACCTCTTCTCATTAGTTAAGTTTAATTCCATTTTGTTTCCAAGTTGGTTTATAACATCTTACATCTCATATCGGCCCCACCCAAGATAAAATACAAAAAAGAGATAGTCCAAACTGAAGGAAGAGCCTTCACAAGAAAACGTAAAGCCCATCGATAATTTGGTCGTATCGCAAGATCTAGAGAACCATTCCATTAGTAAACACTACAAATTCTAATTGGGCCTTGGTGGTGGGTTTGGTTCCTACTATTGAATCAAGGGGTTTAAGGCCCATCAACAGAATTGAAGCTAAAAGAAGGGCCTGAAGAATGAATGGTTGGATATATATTCTACAGAGTATTTCAAACAACCTATAGATTTAAAAAATCCCACATGCATGTCTAGTCATTCCCAAGACATCCCACACATGATGTGTACACCTGAAATGAGTAACTCACCCCAGCCTGAGGAAGAACCTTTTCACCCTAAAATACCTTACGCTCTTCCTCATGAGGAGGTAAATCAATTCAGAAGATTCACAAGAGCCTACGCCCGACAGGTTGGTGCATTGTCCATAGCTCCCATACTCCCTTGAATAAAACAACAATGAAAACCAGTGGTTAGTACTCCCAACAAGGTTTTCGTGCACTCAGTAGAAGACTTAATAGATTTCACAATTACTGAAATCCAATATCCTCTTGATTTGATACCTGACACGCTAACCGATGACGTCTCTGAACCAAACATTTTTTCGGAAGAGGAGGAGTTTAAATCAGAGTCTAAATATATGGAAGGAAACAACGACCATAATGATGAAAGGGGGAACCCACCTCTGAACAATCAACCCTGGTTGGCCAGAGATGATTTGTCCCTCCCGGGACCAGTTCATAACCTTCCCCGACATCTAGAGAAGTTGCTTCCTAAGTTCGATCCTGAAACCTCTGGATTGCCTGAAGATCATATCAAGAAATTTATACTAGCGATTAAGCTTATGAATGTCCAACATGAGGATGTAGTATGTAGACTTTTCCCCTATACATTTGAAAATCCAGCTTCCACATGGTATTTTAATCTGCCAATAGGTTCTATAACTAGTTGGACGAAGTTCCAGAAAGATTTTCTAGACAAATTTGCCGAAGAAACTACTAAAGGAGCTATGATGGCCGAGTTGTTCTCCACCACCATGAGTTCGAAAGAAAGGGTCAAAGACTTCAATCAAAGATTCACAGCCATCTTGAAAATTTTCCAGCCTGAAGCTAAGCCAAATCAGGAATTGCAAATTGAAGTCTATGCTAATGCTCTCCCAACTTCTATTTCCATGTTCGTGAAAAGGGTTGATAAACGAACCCTAGCTAATAATTTTGAAGAAGCCAAAATGATAGAATTCCAGATGAAAGAGTGTAAACAAGGCCAAGTTTATTTAGTTAAGAAAGAATCTCAACCTCTTCCCAGGAGAGGACTCCTTTTGGCTAGACCACCAGGGAAACAAGCAAAACAGACTCCCAACAAGGGTAATGGAGACATAGAAGATCTACAATGTATGGTTAATAAAGTATCAAACGAGATAATAGACACAAAGAAAAACACAGGGGAAGGAAACCAAGGCCAAAGACCCTATAAGCCTTTCTTTAAAAGGAACCCACCATTCAAGGTGATCGAACCTCCCCCTGCTAACTTAAATATTGATCTAGGGAATGTAGCATCTAATTCTTTCTGCACATATCACCAGGAAAACCACTCTGAAAGAGACTACCCTCAATGGATGCATGCCATGAATTTGATGGCCAATCGGTTTCTAGATGAAGCCTCCCTGATCGAACAATCAAGAAGCTTAGTTATGAATATTGTTGATCAGGAAGAGATTGATCCACCACAAGATACAACCATGTTGATATGGGATATTGACCTAATCATGCCTTCCAACGACCTATTTGAGTCTCAAGAACCACCCACCGAGGTCTCGGTGGTGCAGACACCCAGTAAAGGTCCACCTATATCAAGAGATATCGTTGCTACCCAAACTTCGAGAAATAAGACAAATCACGATCACCCGAAAGAACCTTTTTCTCCCAGTAAAAAACCTATAAGCATCCATACCCGAGAATCACCCAAACTGGATTACAATGTAGTTGAAGATTTGAAGAAGTTAAGGGTTAACATATCAGTCATAGAAATATGCAGGATCCCTCAGCAGAAGGAATTCTTACTACAAGCTTTGAACTTAGTAGAAGACCCTATGACTGGCAATGGTCAAGAAAGAAATCGAGCTTCCACAGACCCAGTAAATAAACCAACCGTGAATACATGTTTGGAAGATAAGAAGGGGAAGCTTTTTGTCCCACCTTTCCTCTTAACGTTCGAAGTTTTCAACAGGAACCTCCATAATTGTTTGGTAGATTCAGGAGTGTCTTC
>SNQJ01S0111701.1:44307-63546 GCA_010110895.2 Picea sitchensis | reverse complement strand
ATTGATGATCCTAATTGAAGATAGATTAGGTTGAGTTGTTTTGAATCATGAATGAACAATGATCACGTTATGTTATGTGTGCAAGGAGAAAAAAAGATCAAAAATTCTTTGTAAATACCGAGGACCAACAATAGTTGGATCATTCCATTGATGAATAGAATTTGTTGGATCGAAATAGAAAGAGATTCTCACTGTATGTGACTGGAGGATTGTAAATGTCAAATCACATCCCAATTAAGTCATCACCTTCCATTCCATATTTGATCGACAAATGAGATTTGTATTGGAAGTTAGAAGGACTATATAGAAGTCCCGATATCTACTGATGAGTGTGATATCTGGCCATCCATTCTAGATCTAGATCGATGGACGACAGTGCATCAAGAGTTAGTAGGTGAAAGGAAATTCAAGGAAAGATGACTAATCCACTTCAAGATATCAATGACAACAATAGATTGAGGAAGGATTCAATGATAAAGAATATATATGGGACAAGCCACCAAATCAATGGTTATCATTATGGCGGACTGGTGGACTGCGACCATCAGGATTTCTAAGGTGTTGGAAGGCTGAAACGTTTTGAGGTCCCGATGACAAAAAATGTCACATTGATCTAAGGAGCTCCACACAGGAAGTGATGCATGGAGACCAGGTACCACGACACATGGTTTCTGTAGAAAACCTTTGAATGCATATTAGCAGTGAAGACTAGATCTTGAGTAAAGATCAACAACCCATATCATCATGGGCATCATCCCTCGATGAATTTTGCCTTTACAATAGTGTTAAGGATTGGACAATAGAGATTAAATATTTGGGACAGAAGATAGACAACCATCGGCATATAGTATCTTGGCCATTGGGAGTTTTTGGTTGATAATATAATTATTGTAAGTCCCAATGTCTCAATGATGAGATACTTCTTGCTAACAATTGGGTTATGAAAAAGGTACAAATATCCTCCTTGTTCCCACGATTTATGATGTAATCTTGATTGAATTTTTATGTTAATTAGGGATAATTAGGATAGAAAATGATTAATATGCCTTCTAGAAATATTATTGAGATGTATTTAATAAATTCTAAAATATGGTTGGAATTGCTTAGTTTTGTTACAGGAATGGATAAATATTGTTAAACCAACGATATCCAAAGAGATTTTTAATATAAGTAAGCTATTGGAATTGGGTGCAAAGCAGTTTCGAGGGAGATGAATTCTCTATTTTGTAAATTTTATAAATAGTAAAAGTGATCCTAAGGATCTCTCAATCCTCAAGATAGCTTGATTTACCCACATCATTGTAATATATAGAGAGTAATGGATCCTGGAAAGGATCATCTAATAATTTTATCCAARMATTCATAACTYAGAATTGCTCTACGCAAGCAGTTTTTGTAAATGTTGTACCAATTATGGAATTAATAAAGGCTTTGAACATTTTCATCATTTTCACATACTAAGTTTATAGTAGTAGTTCTTTTGAGGACCAAGGGMCAAATCTGAAGGAGTTACTGTCTCAATATGTAATTGTATCAGTTTGATTTCTATTTTTGTGTTTTAAATCTCTTTTGCAAAAGTTAAGATAAATGCATAAGGGTGTTAATGATTTTATGTTGTCTTCTTACAAAAGATAGATGCTTCATTTTGAATGTTATCGATTGTTGTTCTCGTTTCCATTGTTGTAGTTTACTGCTTGACAGTTCCTCTCATTTTCACACGCGTTGTTCCTTTTCTCTTAAATTAGCATTTGTTGTCTCGTTCGCTTAGTTTAGTATTTGTTGTTCCTTTTGCGTAAATTAGCATTTGTTGTTCCTTTCGCTTAGTTTAGTATTTGTTGTTCCTTTTCGCTCAATTAGTATTTGTTGTCCCTTCCATTTACTATTCTTTTCTCAATTTACAATATTCAACTATTTCTTTCCAGCAGATTAGATAGTCATCAATTTATTAAGCTTTTCCATAGATTCAATCATTGTTTCTTAATTAGATCAATTCAACAATTTAATTCATGATTTTAAATTCATAGCAAGTTATAGATCAGATTTCAATCCTATTAAGTAAGATCTTAGATTTATAAGTTTAATGAATGTGTGAGGAACTTGATTGTTGATAAACTCATATTTTCTTTAACTACACAATTTTAGCCTCTATGAGCTATCTGCATAGACTTTGTTAATATTCTTAAAATAAAGGATGAATCCTCGGGTTGATAAATTAATGTTAAACTAAGGTTGTTTTTAGGACATCTTTAGAGCCCAACATTTTGGCACCATTGTCGAGGAGAGTGTCAAAGGTAGCATAAGTTGTGTCTCTGGAGGATGAGGTATTGAATATGGAAGGTAAGAACCTACGCAGACAATGAGTAAAATGCTCATTCCAGCGCCTACCTCCAGCTGATATACAGAGGTTATATAGGTGTTTAGAATTTTGTGTGAAGTGTGTATGACTAAAAAAAAAGAACTTGAAAAACCAAAACCCCCACCAAAAACTACCAAAGCCCAGGACTCAGGGCTCCCTAGGAGAAACACTTTCATAGACATCATCATCCCAAAAGTTGAATCTAAAGCTTTGGTTGGACCCAGGAGAGGCTACACCCGAATCCCTCAAGCAACAGTTTCACTAAATACATCCCATGCTAAGGTTCGCAGCAAAACTGGAGGGACTGAGCAAAGTTTTCAAAATACATATCTTCCACCTCTCAGCCCTTTAGACGAGGGAAACTCTTGTAATATGGAGGAAGGAGAAGGGGAAACTAGCGGAGTTTCTAAGGAAAACCCATCACCACCACCTGATCCTGAATCTCCTTTGAAAGGAAAAGGCATACCTGAAATCCCAGATAGAGGTAGTGCAATCAAATCCCCTAGGGGATCAAACAATCAATAAAAAGAACACCCAAGCCAAGAAATTTCTAAAGATTATTGGCGTATCTTTGACCAAATGGTGCAACCAACTAAAAAATGACCCCAAACTTCCACTTTGGAATATCCGATAGTTGATCCAGTTGCTAATGCTCCCATGAAAGAAATTCCCTTGCAGAATTTGCCAACCTTTCATGGATAGATTTTAGAAGACTCGGATGCATTCTTATTCGAATTCGATGTCCTATGTAGGGGTTATGATTACACATCTGAACCCCAAAAACTAAAGTTGTTCCCTTCCACTTTGAAAGGGGTATATTTGTGTTGGTTTATGGGATTGGGAGGCAAAACTATAAACTCATGGGATGAGATGAAACATGCCTTCTTGACAAAATATCAGGATTATTGTAGAACCAGGGATCTAAAAGATGAAATATTTCAAATGACTGCAAAAGAAAATGAGGCATTAGAAGAATATGTTGAAAGGTTCCAATATAATCTGCAAATATCTCCTTATGGTACATTACCAGGTGAGGTCCTCAAATCCACTTTGATAAAAGGAATGAAAGATGAATGGGTAGAAACATTGAATTTAATGGGGAAGGGTGATATTTATCAAGAAACTTATGATAAAATCATTCAATTGTGCATCAGGTGCTCACGTGGAAGTACACGGACCAGATCAGGGATGGAGACTCCCCTCACCAGAAATAAAAATATTACCAATGGAGGAATTACCTTAGCAGAAGTCGGTAATCTCTTAGAAAATTTCAAAACTGATCTTCTGAGCACTCTGACTACACAATTGTATGTATTGCAGGCCAAACAGAAACAGGCAGAAGCATAACAGGCTTTGGCCATATTTTCCCATAGATGCAGAAAAAAACATGGCCCAAGGGAATGTCCTTCAGATGTGGTTCAGGTTTACAACATTTGCGCCAAAGATCACACAACGGAGTAATGCCCATCACTTCCAGGACTAAAAAATGTCTTTAGAGAAGAGGAAGAGGAAACAAAACTATTATATTTGATGGCTCAGTGTCACCAATGGAAGACCTGGCCTCCAGGTACACTACAAGACCCCTCCTCTTTCTTTTCTAAGCAGTATAATCAACAGAAAAATTATGGAAACGCATGGCAGGGCCAACCATTTGCTAACCCCACCTGGCATCCCCAACAATATCCTGCTACAAATCCCACTTGGCCAAACCAACTAGCTACAAATCCCATGTGGAAAAATTAACCAGCTGCAAATTCCACTTGGCCTAACTCACAATACCCTACCCCATCCTAGAAATATTCAAATAACAACCCCTATCCTTCACATTGGTCCAACACAGCTGCCCAAAACCCAAATTGGAACCATAATTGGCAGCGCCCCATGGGAATGACCAATCAAACCATGGGGATGTCCCCTCAAACCCAACCCACTTTGCAAGCTCCACTCCAACTACCCCAGAACCCTGAATCACAATTGCGCCCTCAATTACCAGCCTAACCCCACCCAAATCCTAATAATAGACCAGCCCAACTTGTCTAGATTATTGAGAATGTGGAGGGGGAAATCAACTCCGTAGGGTGAAACGAACTCTAGTTGAGGTCGGGATGCATAATATCTCCTGAAGAAAGCAACATTTCCCAAGACCATGAGAATGAAAATAACACACAACCAACAACACCCTCGACTGTGATCATAGCGAAAGAAACAGAGAAGGGAGGAAACACAGTCGAATAACAGAATCCTGATAAGGATGTAACTCCTCCTCCCTCATTCCCTGAAAGGTTGATGATAGAAAAACCTCTTGTGTATCCTAACTTAGACATTGTAGGGGAACTCAAGAATTTATATGTTAAGATCCCACTCTTGCGGACCTTGCAAGACATCCCAATTTATGCAAAGAAAATCAAGGAATTACGTGGAGGGAAGCTTGTTATGAAAGTTAAAAATTCATCATCAATTGTTCATGTGGTAGGATCCTTGTCTGATCTTATTTTAGGTAGACAAGAACGAGTCAAATATGCAAACCCAGGGAACCCCATAGTAACAGTTTAGATCTAGTTTTGTTATTTTCCAAATACACTAGTAGATTTGGGGTCAACCATTAATATCCTAACCATCGAAACCTGCAACACCCTGGGTTTTGAATACTTTGAACCTACCCCAATTATGTTACAATTGGCTGATCGATCATCAGTTAAATCGGTCAATACATTACACGATATAGAATTTTCATTCGACTCTTGGGAATATCCAATGGATTTCCTCATCATCAACCCAAGAAGTGGACTTGAAGGGCATCCATTAATACTAGGAAGACCATGGCTCGCAATAGTTGATGCCTACATAGGATGTCACATGGGTAACATGACAATTGCTAGAGGAGATGTTACAAAGAACCTCATCCTGTATCCTCTAGACAAGACAAGCCCGACTATCATACATCTGCAGTTGCCACCACCAAGATATCCATAAAAGGATCTACGATCCCCTCTCACACTGGAAGAAGCTCTCAAACTCAATGACCAATTAGAGGATGATTTCACTCCTTATGGTAATGACTTTGATCAAGCTCTAGACCATATGGAGAAGGTACTGGAACGGTGCATTGCTACTAGGTTATGCTTAAGTCATGAAAAACGGTGCATTGCTACTAGGTTATGCTTAAGTCATGAAAATTTTCATATTAAGGATGACCGCAGTGTGGTAATTAGGGAATTATATTTCCGGCAGATGGAATCGGGTAGACCCAAAGAAAAGAGAGGTAATCCTTAATCACGCACACACCACGCATACAAACCTGGAGAGGTAATCGTAGTTTCCTGCCACCCCTGTGATGCAGGCAGGCAGGTGGCAGGCAGGTGCAGACGTAGGATTATGGAAATTTTGTAAGAAATGTTGCAACTCTCTTTACATGCCTTGACCTGTAATTCAATTTCAAAGGGACTCCATAAGTGTGATGTGGCATTCGCAGGACTCAAAAGGATGATTTTGACAACACCGGTGCTAAGAGGACCAACCGAAAAATAATTTCACATCCTTTCAGATGCATCGATATGTCCATATAGGCTTGTCCCTGGACAGAGGAAGACAAGAAACCCTGAAGTATTTTATCGCAAGAATATCACTTCAATAACTCAAATTATACAAAGAATGTAGTAAAAATAATTTTAGTTGTTACATGCCATCAATAAAAAATACGGGCTATATAACAGGCTATCCAGCTATTAAGGTAGAGCACCACCATTCTCGCTATTATTAATATTTGTAGGCTTAATAAACTCATTACTAATTCAATGCTACTTCCTGCTGGTTATTGCTATTGTATGAATTTGACATCACCATCAAAGATCAACCTGCAGAGAATCTTGTCGTAGACTTCCTATACCGCATACCCAAAAAAAAACGACTCCTTAACAGTCGAAGAACGATTCCCAGATGAGCATCTGTTTACAGTCGACACAAAACCACCTTGGTACGCTGATGTGGAAAATTACCTAGAAGATGGGAAACTACCAACACACATATCATCAAGGGAAAGAAAACTTGATCATCCAACGCAGTGCATGATTCACTTAGATTGGTGGATATCTTTTCCAATATGTCGATCTCTAGATATGCATATGTCAACGAGATGATGAAATCTATGACATAATGAAAGAAGGACATGATGAGCCCCATCGGGGGAATTTTGTAGACCGCAGAAATGGACACAAAATCCTACAGATGGGATATTATTGGCCATCAATATTCAAAAACGCAAATAAATATGTCCAGACCTATGACAACTATAAGAGGATGGGCCGACCAAGCCAAGATGATGAAATACCCCTACAACCACAAGTGGTGAAATAACCTTTCGAGAGATGGGCACTAGACTTTGTTGGCCCCTTCAACCCAAAGTCAAACCAGAAGGCTCAGCATTCTAGTTGCAACGGACTACATGACTAAATCGGTAGAGGCAAAAGCCTTACCAAACGCAACAAAAGAAGTATTCATCAAATTTATTTTCAAATTAATTATACACTATGGACTACCTAGGGAAGTAATCACTCATGGGGGGTCACAATTTATAGCTCATAGAATCGCCACCACCCGAAAAAGTTATCATATTAAACACATAGTTACTTTCCCATACCACCCACAGGAAAACAAACAAGTATAAAGTAGAGCACCAATATGCCTTTGGAGGAAATTTTGAAAATTGTTCCCAACAAACCTAATATTTAATTGGGTAACTTAGCTTCCAAATGCCTTAAGGGCTTATCACAACATGGCACACCATCAAGCACGTCCTTATCATTTATTCTATGGTAAATAACCTATCTTTCCAATCAGTTTGAGATCGGCACTCTAAGGGATGGCCTAGAGATTGGATCACCTGATCTCGCTGTAGGCACATAAACATTGCCTTCAATGAATCAATGAGTTGGATGAAGCATGTCTATCTGGAGTGCACAACTGCTATTCAACAATAGAGAGTGAACTGGAACAATAAACATATCAAGAAGAAACCTTCCAAAGGTGATCGGCGCTTCTCTATGATTCTAGATTTCGGGATTTTCCCCGAAAAAATTACGTGCATAAGGTGGTTAAACTATAGCCTTGCTATATAGTTCAAGTGATAATGGTAATCACATTTTAATTACCATCGATAATATCTAAATTTCTCCTTCTCGTAAATGAAACCGCCTATGACTCTACCATCACCACCTTCAAAAGAATCCTCTCAAGAAGTGGGGTAAGGACCTCACAATTGAGATTTTGGTCGGTCAGAAGGTTACCCAATAGCCTCAACTCCATAAAATGATGATTCTTATCAACACCGTACATATTGTATATAGTTTTCATTAAAGATTTGATTGAGTTTTTTTTTTTTTTTTTAGGGAAGTCACTTGAGAGAACATGAACTAGAAAATATGACTTTAATGAATATAATTAAACATTATTTTATGTTCCTTTAGTTCCTCGCCTCTTTGCAAAAAACCCAACAAATATAAACCTTGTTTTTACAAAGAGAATGAACATGCTTACATGGGACTAATCCAATACTTCCTTTCGACATTTCATAAAATTCACCCATAAATATTGGATGAAATTAGTTGATGACTAATCAATTATAGAAAACAAAAACGTCTATGGGAGTTTTTTTTCAAATCACTTAATTAGATGGGTAAAAATTTGAACACCATCATTGTTATTCATGTAAAACGAAACGATTGTCCTTCCCCTTGAAAAGAAAAAAATGATGTTAACTTCAAGACATCATATTCCCTTCGTAAGTAATATCCTCCATCCAAAATAATGATTGTTGTTCCTTCTGTCACATTGTTGTCCCTCTTATAATATATGTTGTTCCTTTTTCAATAGTGTTGTCCTTTTGAAAGGAACAACTGTCAGACTTTCACATTTGTGTTCCTTTCTTAAAGCATGTCATTGTTATGTCAGTCAGTCCTTTGGGTATGACCTTCATTGATTCCTTTTTCATCAACACTAGTTCTAATTTATCATTTGGTGTGGATCATTTAACATACCTTAGTAAACTATTTTGATTAATTCTCCTACATTATATTAAAAAATTGTTCATTAAGCACCATAATTCGGTCTTTCCCCTATATATCTACATACAATTGAATGATAATTTTCCTTCAAATAATAATAAGGGAATCTTAAATACATTCTCTTACTCTTGAATTCCCTTTACACCTCTTACACCATCCCCACTCTTAAGGAGTAGATGTGCCTCCCTTGATAGAGCTTAAAAATAAAAAATAAAAAAATCAAATCAAACTGTCAAATTCTTAAAAAGTAATACACTCTTCCATAAAGGATAGGTACTACTCCACGCAGCCAACCTATCATGACCATCGATAATACTAACGTAAGTGTTATTCCCACTATGGCTACCACACGAGGGAAATGGCCTTTGCATTTTTTCACAAAGAACAAGAGGTTTCATCACTTATCGAATTTTCACTCTTAGGGCTACTTATGACATGTTGAGCGGTACGACAATACATGGCTACCAAACCAATAATGGTCTCTTTGGGAAGACAACTAAACCATTTATTATGACATGCTCATCTATGGGTTAAAAGGCAACCCCACTGGTGGCTATGTATTTTCCTCGCGCTAGTTGGCTCCTCACTGGTAATCAAGTTTACCTTAAAATACCAAGTTTTAGTGTGTTATTATTAGATTTTTCTAAACAATGAGGCTATCATTCCTGATATATCGAATAAAAAATGGAAAAGTTACAACATTATGATATGTGGAAATTTTAAACAATGAACAAATTCATAAAATCATTCAATCTTTTTCCTTAAAGGGTTTCTACCATGGGTATAATAATCCAAATTTCCCACACAAAGTGATGATTATCATAAATACCATAAAGTTTTTTTGAAAAATTATTAATGATCATCTTCCAAATGGCATGGCAGGGCTTACATAAGAATCACACCCAGCGTGGACCACCCACCATTATTACACTCAGACATTTTGGATGGTGGTCGAGGTCACCCTTCCATGGTGGCAACGTTCTAAGACACCACCTATAGATTACAATGAGTGCGTGAATAAGAAAGAAAATCTAATTTCTTTATATATACACATCAAGTTTATATTTTCTATTTTCATTGTTTCAAAACCCATCAGGTTAAGATGCAACAAGGAACGATAATCATTCTCACCTTCTCACAGAAAACATGGGTGGCCAAAGTGTACATCGAGAGCCCACATTGCACATGTAACTGAGTAGAAAGAGAAATCCCATAATTAACCCAAAGTGGACGGAGTATTCAATCGTTTGCAAGGATATGATTCACAAATTACACTCGAATTCTTCCAACTCAGAGGAAGGATCTCCATGGTCAGATATCCTAATTCCAAACACTCAGAAACTGCATCTAGGTTGCCAGCCTCCCAACACGGGGCAAGAATAAAATGGACTGGAAGATATACAATGCTAAAAAAAGTAGTAGAATCTTTCGTAGACCCTGGAAAGGAATTAGATAAAAGGGAAAAGGATCCCCACCCCAAAGACTCTCGAGCCATGGAAAACTGTGGGTGTAATACGTAGGCACCAAGTAATGGTGATCCACCCAATTTCAACTCAAAAATATCACACTACTTTGCACTCAAACAAATTTTAGTAATCAATCTACCATTTTTCAAATGCTATGTTACATGAGGTTGCTATAAGAGCACATAAGGCCAAGGATCTTGTTACTATCATTAGCCACCATGGATTGGTAAAACTCATAGTAATAGGGCTCTGATTCAAACTCAAATAACCTAGGGTGATCTTATAGAGGCCAATAGGCCTCTACAACAGGAACAACCTGAATTGTGTCATGAAAACCCACCACAAGGAATTGAAGTAGCACAGGAAGAGGAAGCCACTGCCCAAATGGAAGTTCCATCTCCTCAACCTGAAATTGAGGCGTAATCTGTCCAATCAAGTGACTCCTAATCTCAAGGAAGAGGCATAATAAAAGGAAGAGAAAAAGGACAATTGTTGATCCTAAAATCTAATCGAGAGGAAAAGAAAGAAAATGTGTAGAAGTTCAACCCCAAGAAATCTAGGAAATGATGCAAACAGAGAAACCCCAACAGGAAGATATTCAGGGAATTGAAAAAAACAGAACAAACCCCATAAGAAAACACTGTGAAGACACCCAACCATCAATCGGAATGCCTCCTATAGAATAGCTTTGAAAAGCTATGAGGTAGAATGGTCGTTCTAGGAATTTAGGAACCCTCACCAATGAAAGACACAAAACAGTAAGAAGAATACTAGGCACTAATTCTCTCTTTAAACCCCTACTGAGGGACTTCCCCCTATAGAGATTTCATCTCAGAGACACAATGACAAGTAGAACTTACACTGAGGTAAATAGCCCTATAGTATAGGAAGAAGAAACAGAGGGAACAAACTATTGACTGATCAATGTGAGGAAAACCCTGAAAGTTCACAAAACCATAAATGAGTCAAAAACCACAGAAGAATCTAAAGGTTAAAACAAGAAAACAAGTTGTTGAAGCAGAAGGTTAAAAGGATTAAAGGGTTAAAGAAGAAAGTTGGCAAACTTAAGGAAATTATCAATGAAATAAGAAAACAATTAGAGCAAGCCAACAAGGCCCAAGGAAAGAAATAAAAACAAAAGACCTAGAGTACAAGGAAGAACCCGAGGGAAGTCCAAACAGTCTCAGGAACATAGACATTGAAGCTCTTACTTTGAAGAGACAACAAAATGGAACTTCAGACTGAAATTGTAGCAGCAGAAAGGGTAGTTACTCAAACGGAAGAGGAGATTCCTTTGGAAACATATGAACAAAGCAATTAACTGGAAATTCTGAAGGGAGTAACTTCTCAACCCCAGGGGAAGTGATTCCCACTGAGACCACAAATGCGTAAACTGTAATAAGTCCCAAAGAATAAAGAAGAGCCCTCGCTGACCAGATCTCACTGGGAACAAAGTGCCACTGGGCTAATGTGACTTGAAGCAGTTGGTGCAAACCCAACAGACATTAACACGGTGTAGAAATGAGATGTTCACTATGGTTGAACATCAAAATATTGTTAAAAACTTAACACTTTCAACAACATAAAATGAAATGTTTGTTGAGCTCATGAGAGCCCAAGGGAAGGTGTGGAAGAAGGTACAAAACCAATTGAAAAATCTTTGACAAAATCAAAGAGATTTGTGGATGTCTACACTGATGCAATAAATTGCAGAGCTCCTGATACTAATTATACCTAGTTCTTGTTAGAATGTTACTTGTTACCAAGGGTGAAATCTATTAGATCAAGTAAGCCAATTAAATTCACCACATTGTCCCCGAAGTCTATTTTAGATGTGAAAAGAAGTGGGTACAATATTTTTTGTGTGAGCTATACCTCCATAACTTCATTTTGGAAGAAGGTAGGAAATATAACCCTATCCCTTTATCAGGGACACACAAATTCAAGCATTCATGTCCTTTACAAAAAATCAAATCAGGAGGGCTAAATCTCACAAAACCTTCATAAAAAGGGAAACAAGGTTGGATCGACTGTGAGGGAACCTCCAAAATATTTCCAAACCATCATGACACAAACATCTTCATGAAAAGGGAAGGGCTAGGAATCTTAGCCCTATCCATCGACAGGTCATACATTTAGGTATAACACAGTTTAGGGAACTTAAATAAGAAACTCTTTCCTCTTCCAAGTTAAGATGGGATGCCTCCCTAAATGAAGTCAAGAGTAGGGAACCCTTTGGATTCAAGAATTTCTTTGCAGCTACCTTCAAAGTGGAAAGGTATACCAGAATACTTCAGGATGAGGGACCTGCCTAGATTAGGTGCAGATATAATCCCCCTATTATCCTGTTTCCAAAGGGATACAATTTTGAGGGATTGCAGGGATTATCAAACTAATAGGAAGAGGGAAGACGCTTCTTTTGAAGAGCTCAAATGTAAGAATGGGTCTAGGGCACCTGGTGAACCAACTTTCCCTCCTTACAAAGATCACCGCTTTACATGTAATATCTCAGCGTGTAAGAGGACATGCAAGAAGGTAAGTTGAGGGGTAAGGAAAAAGGTACAAATATCCTCCTTGTTCCCATGATTTATGATGTAATCTTTATTGACTTTTTCTGTTAATAAGGAATACTTGGGATAGAAAATGATTAATATGCCTTCTAGAAATATTATTGAGTTGTATTTAATAAATTCTAAAATATGGTTGGAATTGTTTATTTTTGTTACAAGAATGGATAAATATTCTTAAACCAATGATAGCCAAAGAGATTTTGAATATACGTAAGCTATTGGAATTGGGTGCAAAACAGTTTCGAGGGAGATTAATTCTCTATTTTATAAATTTTATAAATAGTAAAAGCGATCTTGAGGATCTCTCGATCCTCAGGATAGCTTGATTTACCCACATTATTGTAATATATAGAGTGTAATGGATCCTGGAAAGGATCATCTAAGAATTTTATCCAAGCATTCATAACTCAGAATTGCTTTGCGCAAGCAGTTTTTGTAAATGTTGTACCAGTTATGGAATTAATAAAGGCTTTGAATGTTTTCATCATTTTCGCATATTGAGTTTCTAGCAGCAATGCTTCTGAGGACCAAGGGCCCAGTCTTAAGGAGTTACTGTCTCAATCTGTAATTGTATCAGTTTGATTTCTATTTTTGTGTTTTAAATCTCTTTTGCAAAAGTTAAGATAAATGCATAAGGGTGTTAATGATTTTAGGTTGTCTGCTTACAGAAGATAGATGCTTCATTTTGAATGTTATCGATTGTTGTTCCCATTTCCATTGTTGTAGTTTACTGCTTGGCAGTTCCTCTCATTTTCACATGCGTTGTTCCTTTTCTCTTAAATTAGCATTTGTTGTCCCTTTCACTTAGTTTAGTATTTGTTGTTCCTTTTCGCGTAAATTAGCATTTGTTGTTCCTTTTGCTTAGTTTAGTATTTGTTGTTCCTTTTTGCTCAATTAGTATTTGTTATCCCTTCCATTTACTGTTCTTTTCTCAATCTACAGTATTCAGCTATTTCTTTCCAGCAGTTTAGATAGTCATCAATTTATTAAGATTTTCCATAGATTCAACCATTGTTTCTTAATTAGATCAATTCAACAATTTAATTCATGCTTTTAAATTCATAGCACGTTATAGATCAGATTTCAATCCTATTAAGTAAGATCTTAGATTTAGAAGTTTAATGAATGTGTGAGGAACTTGATTGTTGTTAAACTCGGATTTTCTTTAACTACACAATTTTAGCCTCTACAAGCTATCTGCATAGACTTTGTTAATATTATTGAAATAAAGGATGAATCCTCGGGTTGATAAATTAATGTTAAACTAAGGTTGTTTTTAGGACATATTTAGAGCCCAACACTAACGTAAATGTTTCCACATAGGAGATGACACTTGGCAAGAGTATTGTGATCGTTGATCATGATAATATCAATGGTGATACATTATGGAGGAGGAATAGATCCAATCTTCGATAAAAAGAGGATATCTATGGCCAAGGTTGAACACATATCGACAAAGTGCTAGGAGTATAAGCACATGATTCTGGTGCATGAATTTGTAAAAGAAAATCCCTTTGTTGAGGAAATTGATCACTTGAAGGATTAGAACTGATTTTTAAGTGCTTAAGAGAATAGGAACCTAGTCTCCAACATATGGTTGTGTGGACATGAAGAGGCTTAATATCTGACAAAAGGATAACACTTGTTTTTAAACCTTGGGCTATAACAGTTGGTAATGAGGAGGATAAGAATTCATTTTGAGCATTGTAGAAAAGATCTAAGAGGACTGGTGCAAGACCAGGGTGTTCAAGACTATGTTATTTGAGGATCCTTGGAATTGAATGACAAATTCGAGAGAAACTCAAGCATTGAAGTTGCAACAGAGTTCTTATAACTCTGCACTCTTTGGGAAATTGGCATGGTTTCGATCAAGTGGATTCTAAGGGAACACTTTTCTCATTATCTCTATATCATTTTGATAGTGAAAAAAGTGTGAATCTCAAATATGATAACATTGATTTATATTGATGGTGATATAGGGGGCATTTATTAAACTATTTATTTTACACAAATAAAACAGAATATGTTATTTTATTGAACTAGAGATATAAGTCAACGATATAAAATAGAAATCTGATACAAATAGAAACATACAAATAAGAAAAGAATCAAACTTAGTACAAGAAAATTTAAAATTGGAATTCACTTTTTTCGTTCCATCTGATTTATCAATATTGTTGTCAATGTTCATTGAATCAATCACTAACTCGAGCAAGCATTTTACATTTACAATTCCTTGAAATAGGTATTTATGCACATTGAACATTGTAAAACATCAATGTTAAAGGAGAACATAAAATGCCACATCAAATTACATTCAATAATCTCTAAAAACAATATCAATAAATGGAGAATAGGATACCTTAATGAGATCCTCTTGGTTTCGATAATAATGTATTCTCTACTAAATAGGGCCAACCACGTGAAATTTGAAGATCATTTGGCCCCTCCCCCCCCACATCACTCTCAGTTACCCATACTGAATCACGCATATTAATTTAAAAAAAAAATGTACAACTAATAATTTATATTAATAAATTTTGTCCTCAAAATATTTACAATCAATTCCTTTTCAATTTCTTCATTTTAATAAAATTCTTAGTAGATCATCCGTAACATCATCTTCAAGCCCTTCAGTTTTTGGAACCTTCTGTTCGTGTTGCATGACTATGTGTCATCTCTACCATTGCATTACTTTTAGTAATACAACATATTAATAGACGTTGGTGCACTACAATGGCATCCACTAGAAAAACATAAAGCGTTAAAAGTACATGGTTAGTTATTATTATTCATATTAGTATTTCATTAATACAAATATCATGACTCTAGTTTTTACCTAGAGGATTCATCGACACCATTGGTTGGGTTTTCATCAGTTCCTCTCCTCTGTGAGCACTGACCTCATCTACATGCTTTTCAATTGAAAACATAAGCGTTATAAGTACATCATTTGCAACTAAATATTACTAATCGTCAATATATACAATTGAATTTAAATACACATATCGTGATGGGTATGCACATCACCATAATCATGGGGTTCTTGTCTAGTACCTGTGTCGAATGAACTGGGGTTTCTTGCATGCTTAAAAACAATAGACACATTAATTGATGTGATAAATCAATTGTCTATATATGCACTTGCAAGTAATGTACAATTACAGTCTTGCCATTTTACTTACCATATCCCTTGAAGGGTCAGTCGATTGTGTTTTCCAAAAGCTTTATTGATGTTCAACAAGTGCTTGAAAGCTGAACTTGAAGTCGATCTTCATGTCTTCTTTGGTGGTCACACCTTTTAATGTATCCCCCTGCATTGCATAATATGGTGAATTTTTATTATTGGATGCAATTAAAAAATAAATTGTATGRTGATATGAATAATATGGTAAAATTATTTCGTACTTACAAYTCAAGATTTTAATCTTAGGTAACCACCTTAGCCAAGTTTGTGCTACCGGTTTTTATCCAGTCTTTCCTGTAGAAATTTAAATGACAAAACCAACAGGCTAATATTTTTCCATACACTTAGAAACCTAGAGATAACTATCATCAATGAACTCTGATATGTATAAACTCACATTCAAAAATTACCATATGCAAAAATACACATTTCTAAGCAATTTAGCATCGGAATAAACACAATGAACAACATTCATTCAACCGTGAATAACTCAAAATTTTAGGCAAATGTCAGGGAAAACCCCAATGTGGGGAAACCCAAAGAGAGAGAGAAAGATTATATTAGCTTCAGAAAAGATTTATCAGCAACCACAATACAATTTCCATCCAAGAGAGACAACTTACAATAAAAAATTGTTCCACCACAAAACTTCCTTGAAACCCATGCCACAGTCCGTACAACTATACAAATTTGTTGAAAATGGAACCTTGAAAAATGTGCCCAAAACAAGAAGTTGTACCTTTCCTTCTGTATGACCGACCTCCTTCAGAAAACTATGAAAATGTTTCCTCAAAAATCATTCCTTCTCTTGCCTTGATTTTTGTGCCAAAGTTTGTTGTTGTACGACCTATACGGATCCGTACAATACGACCTGTCCCAACAAATAAAATAGAAACACTCAAAAAATAAAATTCCTCCTTGGGATTTGTGCTCAATCTCTATTGGGAAATGTGCCAAACTTGTTTCTCACATTCCTATCCAAAATATCCTCAGAAATCTCTCTCACACTCTTCTTCACATGTGTCTTGCACACTACCCAATGCATTATTTTTTAATTTCTGAAGATGACCTTTTACCTCCCAAGTGTCTTTTCACCTTCCCCAACCCTAAATCAAAAGGCCAAGATCCAATCTTTCCTTTACAAGATCAAGGGTCGTGATTCATTCCCTCCAAAATAAATTACTTAAAATATTAAAGTACATTTCACTTTATTACATAAGTGTTCTTTATGAAATAAAGCCACCTTAATATTAGAAGGTACACTTGATTAAAAGTCACTTTAATAAAAGAACCACTTTATTAAAACTTTATAAATACCCATTACAAAGTTAAGTGCCTAGCAGTGTCAACATAAGGTTACATCCACATACAAGGAAAAACATGCAGAGTACCTCTCAAGCTAAAAAGATAACATTTCCTTGTTGGTTTTTGACGTGTCCAAGGGCCTATTAAAAGTTTCAAATATGTACTTAGATAGCGCAAATTTTCTATAGATCAACTAAAGAAAGTTCGACATATTCAATTCAAAATACCATTTACCTTCCAGGGCCAGGTGGTGTCTTCCCTTCATTTCTCAATGCAATCTCCTTTTCATCCTCCAGCATATTCTTCCATCCCCTCTTAGGAATGGATACAATACGATCATACTTAGGGTTTATTACCAATCGACTCCTATATTGATCTCTGATATATTTCAAATATGTACCTTCCTTCAAGATGATATCTTGTTTGTTGAAAAAATCACTAAACATGTCGACCAAATGGTTAATAAGTTTTTCTTTCAATTCTTTTTTCTGGGAATTCCACCGTGTGTGAAAGGTGGGCCCAAAAATCTCTAAGGCCTTGTCATGCGAGGTCTTGTAAAAAATGTTGTTTCCTGTAAAAAGATATGATATTTAGTTTAAAATAATTTGAAAGATGCAAGTATCAATATTTAAATAATAGGAATTAACTAAGATATTAATTATAACTACCTGGGACTTGTGGTGTCTTCAAGGGAACCAAGTTTTCATCCATCAAAAGTTTGACCAATATAGTTCCAATGCTTTGAACACGTGTTTCTCAAGGATAGCAGTGTGTAGACTCTTCTTCATGAGATTCACCATCTACTACACCATCATATGTGCCATGGTCTAACATGAACGATGGGGGAATCTCATGGGCCCCGAGAGATGCAGTCATCTGAGCCACACACACAGAGGAAAATAGCCTTGAAGGTATGTGGTTCATGCCAGGGAGTTGTGGGGTTTGTGCACCACTACTACTAGCAGTGTCCCCACAACCAAAATCTTGCGTCAGTTCCAAATATTTATGTTGAAAGAAACTATTTTTAGTTTAGCTCAGATAAACATAAGAAACATAAATTCATAAATTAATATATGTCATAAATAATCTATTTTTAAAATGGATCTTACCACATATTGATATATAGTCTTCTCTAACTCTCTCATTCTTGTTGTGGTCTCCTATGAAGGATTACAACTAGCCAATTGAAGGAGTTCTTTGTTTTCCTTTCACAAGCCATTTCTAATTGTTTCAATTAGGTTGAGGGAATCATATGTTTCATCATCCTGATCATCATTCTCTAATGTGCTCGCATGGATCAACAAAAAAACAAGTTAATTGAATGATTGTCAACAATAATTCATATGAAAATGAACACTTTACCTACTATGAGTTGGTTGGTGCCTTCCCACGATCACCTTGCCACATGTCAAATTTTTTCATGTCTCTGGGGTATAAGATATCATTTTCAACATACAATACAAGTATGGATTTCAAGCTACAATACAAATGGCCACTTAAATATCTCATAAAGGGAGGTTGCATAAAATTTTCAAATCAATGAGTATACCTAATATATTTCCAACAAAAAGAAATCATGTGAACCTAAAATTTCATAGAAGATGAGGAGACAAGATATACAACTATGAAAAGAAGTGTGAATCTTCACATAACCTTAATAAAATATTGTTCATTAATCAAATAAATGGAAAATTACACATATATAACAATTAATTAATTTAGGAGAGATTTAGGATTCATACAATTCTGTATGTTCTGGAATTTACACTAAATATACCTTTGGAAGTAGATTCACATATATGAGAGGCTGATTATGACCATTAGGCACAAGCATCACAAGGTTGTAAAATATGAATTAAATCAAAGGATACACTAAGACTTCTCATTGGAAAGTTTGGAGAACAATTTAAATTGATCCCTTTCTCTATTGATCTGGCCCGAATGGACAATGTCCTTTATGATTCCAGTTTAATTGGCATAACACCGTTGGAATTTTGTAGATTCAAACTTCTATAATGCATCAATGGCTAAATGCAGACATACAATTAGAAATAAGTGTTTCTCTGTATGTCATAATTTCATTGAGACTGAAGTTGATATGATTACATAAAATTATAAAATATTAAAACCTACATAAATGTACATTAAAAAACAATGCCAATATGAAGTTGAACTTGGTATTTTGTAGGATTTACACACCTCTAAGATATCTAGAAATCCTGATTCTCATATTTCCTTTGAAAATTCCTTGCTTCGTTATGTTTTTTACGGTTGTCAGCCTAGACACTACCTTTGA
>SNQJ01S0111701.1:19143-30073 GCA_010110895.2 Picea sitchensis | reverse complement strand
TCATAAATATACATTCACCTATCACTTGAACAACATAACTCCTCACTTCATATCTTTCATTAACATGAAATATTCATAAATATACATTCTCCACATCACCTATGACTCTTCACAATTCTATTATTTATAGTATTATTTACAAACCACCATGATATGAGGATTATGTATTCAACACCCTCTCACCCCCACCCACAATCTAAAGGGGTGCTTGTGAGTCCAAGTATCATTCCAAACTTTTCAAAATTTTCTCTTCCAAGCGCTTTGGTGAATATACATGTGATTTACTCATTTGTAGAACAATGTCTCAAGTGAATAGTCTTGGCCTCTACATGATATCGAATCAGTTGATACTTTGTGTTGATGTACTTAGTTCAATCATGGAATGTGGGATTCTTGGCCAACTTGATTGCAAAAGTACTGTCAACTAGAAGATGAACTGAGAATTCACCTGTTTCTCTAATGAATCTTCAAGTATTTTTCTAAGCCACACAATATCCTTTTTTACTTCTACAACTGCCACATATCCTGCCTCTATTCTGGAATTTGCTAGAACTAAATGTTTGTGTGATCTCCAGAAGACAGTTGGTGATCCAAGACTCATGAGATAGCCTAAAATTGACACTTATTCTTCTTTATCCCCAACAAAGTCTGAATCAGAATATCCAATCAAGTTGAATTCATCCACCTTAGAGTACTTGATTCCAAAATATTGAGTTCCCTTCAAGTATTTTAGAACTCTTTTTGCAGTAGACCAATGTCCTTCACACGGTTTTCGCAAGAACTTGGGAAGAATCCCAACAACAAATGAAATATTTGGTCTGGTGGTGGTAAGGTAGATAATACTTCCCACAAGTAGTATGTACTCGGTTGCATCCGTAAATTCATTCCCTTATTTTGATGTCAGCTTCAAATTTTATTCCAATGGAGTAGATATAGGGTAACTTAGCCATGCCAAACTTGTTCAACAATTCTCCAATGTACTTCTTTTGGGAGATGAAGAATTAATTTGGATTTCGAGTCACTTTTCTTCAACTCTTTCTTTATGGAATGCAACATATATTTCATTGTTCTTGTTATAAATACATCATCTACATACACTACAAGATATACAACAGTTTTTCCAACTTTCTTGACGAACATAGTTGCATCATTAAGATTGAAGTTCTTGACATTCAATTTCAAAAGATGCTCAATTAGATTTTCATACCAAGCTCGGGGTGCTTGTTTCTAGCCATATAAGGATTTGATGATCTTGCATACTTTTTGTTCTTGTGCTTTCACAACAAAAATTGTTGGTCGAGACATGAAGACATTCTCTTTCAAGTATCCACTCAAGAAAGCAGTCTTAACATCCATTTTATTAACTTTCCATTCATTATATATGCTTCCAAGGAAAATATAATATGAATGGTAGCTCATTTTGTCATGGGGACAAAAGTCTCCTCATAATCAATACCTTCTTTATGTGCAAATCAGTTTTCCATGAACCTCGCTTTGTGTTTTTCAAGTGAACGATCTGAATTTTACTTGTTCTTGAAGACCCACTTGTAGTCAATTGGTTTGGTTCTAAGTGGAGGGTCCACCAAATTTCCAATCCCATTCTAAATGAGAGAATCATATTCCTTCTACATGGCTTCTTTCCATTCATTATGAGAAGTGGCTTCTTCAAAGGAAGTTGGTTCAAAGTTAGTAGATAAATTCAAATCAAAAACATATGAAACATCCATATCATCTACAACACTTAAATTTGAATTATCTACATCACCTCCATCTTGTCTTATGGAACTTATGGTTCTTCTCTTTCCAACCTCATCGTGATGAACACTTTCAAGTGTTTTTATGAGCCATTTTGGTGGACCTTTCTGAGATGGTCGAGGATTCTTAGTTGATTGAGATGGTGCTAAATTCTCATCAAGACTCATCCTTTCAATCATCTCAATCACATCATCCAAATGAACTTTAGGTTTTAATGAAGTGGTTGGAACTTCTTCATGAGGGGGAGATGGTGCTTAAAAAGGAGATTCCGTGGATTGATCCAAGATAGGGATCCCCCATTCAAGATGTGGAATCTCATCATAAAATTCATGATATGTATTTACATGAGTGAACTTATCCAAATGATCAAGCTGCCTCTCAACCATTTTTTCATTCTTGCGGGATTCAAGAAAAATTACATCTCTTGAAATAATTAATTTCTTGCTTACCTCATCATAAAGACGATATTCCTTGATGGTATTGTTGGGCCTAGGAATAGCAACAATAATTCTACTACCTCCTTGGCTTCTTAGTCTACTTTTCAACCCATGGTTCATACAAACTTAAGAGGTGTTGTGCAAAGTATTTTTAGTATGCACTGACAACAATATAGGTCTGAGATTGATTAAGGGGTTTAATTGCATGAAAATGTGTAGGGAATTGAAATTGTAGAAAGAAACCTTGAAATCTATCTTGAATGAAAGAACAACGACTTGAAAGAACAACAGATCTAAATTACAGTGAAGGATATCTAATCAATTGGCATAAAAGGAAGCATATTGAACCATGGAAAGATTAAATTGAGTGTAAAGTATGAACCAAATCTATTGTATGACATGAACTTGCATTTAAAGAAGTTGAACTATGGTATGGACCAAATGAGATAAATTATACCTAACCCTTGAATCATCGACAACCCACATGGTATTTCATTTCCTATTGCTACTTTCATGAAAATAAGAGTAAGAGAAATTGAGATCTAGAGCTAAAACATTCCTACATGAAGTTTCTACAGGAATTGTAATAGTCGTACAAGAAGCCAAAAAGAGTATTAAGAAGTTAGCAGGAGTCTTCAAAAGAATTGACAAATCTAGACTAAAATATAATGAGGCAAATCCAATTTTTTCAGCCTTGAAAAGACACCCAAGGGCATCCCAATAGATTTTTGACTCCTTCCATAGGATAGTTGTTGAAGCTAACAATTAATAACAAATTGACATAAATCGGAGATAATCATGCATGACTATATTAATCTTCAAGAGAGAATGAAATACTAACTGATAACTTATTAACCATGCAGAAATTTTTTTTAATTGCAACAAGGTCATTGAGCCCTCTTGAGTGGTCCCTACCCAAGAAGCATAAGGAACCTTAGAATAACTATAATAAGCTGAGAAAATGATCATATTTATTTCATCAAAGTCAAAAATACATCAAGAGAAAAATACCCAAGTTCCCAACAAAAATTCTTCAAAACAAAAGTTCAATACAATATCATAAAATTTGTCCTTTCTCCCAAAGCTAGAGGTCTATTTATACCCTTGAAAGCTCGACCTATTCACTTGAATTGGGGAGGAAATGGAGGAATAGGAGATCTCAATCAATGCCATCTAATTGTTGAACTGTTTCTTGCAAGGAGTGGTCATGATTCAACTAAGAGCACCCTAGAGGTAGGTGGAGGACAAGGTCCCTCGATTCTTGGATGACAACACTCTTAGGGAAACGTGATCCCTTGATTATTGGAATACTCCTTCCCTTAAGGGGTTCGACCTGTTGATGATACACACACTCTATTTCATAGGAATTAAATAAAAAAGGTATGATATAAACAAAATTCCACCTCAAAACTTATTCACTAAGCAACATGAAACAATATTCATGACTTACTATTAAATATGGGAAAAAGGAAAATATTTAGTCATATCATGGTAGAAAAATGTGCTTATGATGAGCCTTTGATATGTGAAATAATTAGGCTCGCCATCACCTCCCAACTGAAACTTTTCTCACCCTTGTGCAACAAAACTTCATTCCTTTGTTCTTACTGATGTTGTTGCAGTTCACTAGGCTAGGTTGTTGTTTTGTTTCTTGATGTTGTTGCCCAACATTCTGTTGTTTTCTAATAGTATGTTGTTCATTGTATCCTTCCTTATGTCCCATGCCACATATCTTGTGATGGATTTCTTCTCATGATACCCTTTGATTTTCGCTATCTTGGCCCACTCCTCTTCTTCATTTTCATTGTTGAGGTCAACCATTGGTGCCACAAGGAGAAGGAGTGGGGGATTCATCCTTAGTCCAATCCAATTTGTTCTCATATTCCTTAGTGCCTCTTTTTACCAAGGTGTTCTTAAAAGGGAAATTTGTAGGGCATTGGGAGAATGGGGCTCTCTAATCTGCAAGTTATGGGGTCACAAGGAGTGCCACATCATGTGGCAAGATTATGTTGCCTCTTCTCCCAAAAGTCTCAATGAATCATCCAAATTGGACATTACCTCTCTCTACTTGGTTTTCCAAACTGGGGCTATGTGTTTATCTAAGAAGGGGTTGTGATGGCTTGTTATGACATCCCCTGGTCTAGCTGCTTCAACTCTTATCCACAAAGGGGTCTGAAATTCTTCTTCCTTATACTTATTTAACTCTTCTACCTGCGTCTCTCTATGTCTTAGCCATGATGAAAAATCCATCATCTGAACATCCCCTACATATGGATTTGGGTTCCATTTGTAGGGGTGTGGAAGGATGATGTTGTGTAAGTAAACCTCACACATTATGTCCCTTTCCTCCATGTTGCAACCTTGATATGCATCCAGGAAATCCTTAGGGGTGTCAAGGTTGAACTTTAATAGTTTAGCCAAATGTTCAATATCACTTTTGTGTCATTGCTCCTTGAGGAACAATGTATATATCCTAACAGGTTTCTTGCACTCCAACATTTCCAAGGATACCTTGGCTATTGTTTTTAATGCATCTTTCACGACCTCTATCCTTTCATTCTTGTCATCCAATTCTCTCCTTGCTACATCCAATTTTTGTTTTAGTTTATGGTTCTTTACCGTTAATGTTTTACTGTACTCAACTTTCTGCATTATTGTGATCTGGACTTTTTTTTGCATATGTTGAAGTTGCTTTTCCAATTATTGAGAGACTTCTTGAGGGGCTTCTTATTTATGTTTTCCCTTGTTTTTCTTTGCCATCCTTTTCCACTTTATAACATCTACCTTAGCCTTCTCTAATTCCATCAAGGTGGCATAGAGAAGTTTCTCCACATGAGTCTTTGTTTTGGAGGTTCCTTCAATGGGAAGTGGATTTTATTCTATGGTTGTTTCCTCCCCTTGGGGTGCCTTCCCTTTGGATTCCTTTAATTCCTATGGGATAGAATCCTTCACTTCCTCGTCTTGGGTTGTGGTGGTGAGTGGTCATGTGATTAGACTAGGGATACTCTTCTTTTGAATCTTTCTAATCTTGTTAGACCTTCTCCTTCTAATATGGATAAATTCAACACTTGTTAGTTTTAGGGGGCTAACAAAGGGGGTCCTTAGTGTTGTTAAAGTATCAACCAAATCTTTTTCCTCCTCCTCTATATTTTGCTTCTTCCTTTTCTTCATCTTTGAGGGTTTAGTCTGGTTACCTTTTTGGTTTATCATCCCTCTTCTTTTCTTCTTCACTCATCTCTTCCCATGATTCTAAAAATGCCTGATGATCCATATCCACAAAGTCTTCCCATAAAATCCACAAAGTTTTCCCATAAAATCCTATGTTTCAAACTTATTAGGGCATCTGATAATATCAATTTTATAAGACCTTGAGGTGAAAAGAATTTATGTTTTCTCTTCTTGAACTTTGTGCTCATTTCCTTCAACGATTATATGAGAAAGTAAGCTAGGCTCAAGCTCTTGTATGGTTCTTGATTAGGGAAATGTCTGAGTTGGAGGAGAATCCTTAAGTGATAAGCATATACAAAACTCATTCTTCCTTCACATGTGACATATTTAATTATGTGGTAAGCCACTTCTGGCCAAGGGCGGGAAAGACTTTCTCTCTTGATGTCATTCTTATCTTCATGAGGTTTTTCATTTGGATGAAAGAATGTCTATTCAGCATTGATTGCCTCTTGGATTTCCTCTTTGTCCCAAGGGAGACCCATGTGAAATCTAGACACCTTGATGATAGATGCTTCATTAACCCTGATTATCAATCCTATTATTCTTGACACATACTCTTGTTCCTAGATATTCTGAAAATTTAATGCAAACTCCATGACAACTTCATCATCAAAATTCCTAAGCCTTTCAAAGTACCATAACCAATTAACTCTCTTAAAATTTCTAAAATTTATAGGTTGTCATAGATCCTAGAAGGTTTAGTAGGTTCTCTTTTGTTAAATCCTACTCCCATGGTTACTCACTAATGTTTATGAGTTGAATGCAAAAAGATTGTTTCAAGGGAGAAGAGTTTAGAAAAAAGAAAAATCTCATTGTGTTTTTCCTATAGGAGGCAATGTATAAACAAAATTAAAGTCAAGGCTTGTGCTTTAGGAATCTTTTCAAATTAGATATTTGCAACAAATAATTATTGGAAAAATGATTTTTTTTTTCAAAGTATCGAGCAATATAAAGAGTGAGATGGTCTTTCCACGGGTGTTCCTACAGGAACTGTGCAAACTAGTTTCTACAAGAACTATGCAAATTAGTTTCTATAGGAACTGTGCATACTGAATTCTATAGGAACTGTGCAGACTATTTTTTACAAGAACTCAAGCCTTTTCTCATAAAACCCATGAAAAATCAACAAAGTCATTTTCTACCATATTCTTTTAAAACAAAAAAATTCTAACAACAGTTGAGACAATTTATAACAACGGAGATAAATTTTTGACAATGAGGGTTTCAATGGCTACCTTCCTATAGAAACCATGTTTCTTGGAGCGATTTCTTACTTCTAGTTGAGTAATTTTCTCATCTATCCAACCTACTAACTCATCCCACGATCTCCCTTTGCTACTAGATAACTCCTTTCTGTTTGGAAAAGGTTTGAAATGGTGACCAACTTGACCACTTTTTCTCACTTATGCCCAAATTTTGGGTCTTAATTGTTGTCTTGTCCCAACTGTTGATATGATGGTTGAGGTACACATAAACTTGTTTTTTGGTGATCTCTAGTGTATTTGAATGATCCTCCACTTATCTGATGTTTCAATCACTCTTTCCCATGAATTATGGATCCCCCCTTTGACGTGGCAGCTAAGAACGTCCTCGTTCTCATCACCATGATATACTTTAGATATGTTGACCATATTAAATATGAATGATATTCTTTGTATGGAGCTAAATGAATGTTTAAGAGAGAGGATTAAATGTGATACCTTTGTGACCTGTATGATTACACCATGTTTGTATCTGGTTGATCAATGTGTGCATGTAGGTTTCTAGAGTTGCACGACAAGCGCATAATTCTCATAACTGATGTAGATTTATTTCTTGTTTCTTTGCTTGTGGATTCCTTGTTGATGGCCAATTCAAAGACTTCCCTTAGTACTTGAGTTTATTTATATTGCATGGATCTTTGCGTTGCAAAATTGTTTGTTATTATGGTTGTAATAGGTTCTACAAGATACAGGGGATCCCATAGAATTGTTTTTATGCTTGTTGTAATGATTTCTAAAGGATAGGGGATCCTGTAGAACGGTTTTTATGATGTCCCGAAGATTGTATTTTCTTATGCTAATATTGTTTATGATGATAACAATGTTGTTGATACTTGAAATGATATTTTTGATATTGGTGATGATCTTATTCATTGAGAATCTATCTTTTGTTCGTGAAAAAAGATCTTGTAGGAACCTCTAGAGTGATCTTGTAGGTCATTTGTATTGAAACTGAGGGTTAAAAAATGAGAATTTTAGAGATGTAAAGTGTAGATAAATGAATGGAAAACAAGGGAGATTTACGAATGATAAGATAAAAAGTGTGACATGTATGGAAAATGATGAGTAAAAGTGTTGAACTTTGAAAAATTCTTACTTCCCTTTTAATTGTGGAGGATTTTATTTGTTGCTAAATTTTTGTTGGTTGCTAATTTCTTGCTTCATGTGTAGATCATTGCTAAAATGGAGTCCTTTGATACCTGCAAAACAAAAACTTTATTATTCCAATTCATTTCTTCTTTTTCTTTTCTTTTTTTCTTGTTTGTTTTTCTCAAGGCAGAGGTGGCATTGCTAGTTTTCATCGGTGCCCTGTCTCATCAAACCTTTGGGAGGTTTTATTGATGAGGATATTTCTTTATTTCTCAAATCCAAGACCACCTCCATTGGAGGTTTTCAACCACATACCTATCCTATACGTCTCAATGAGGTTTTCATCTAGGCATTTTATTATTTTTTTTCATATCTCATTATTTGGATGGATTGAGAGCATCTTTGCTATCAATCACATCCATATTTTGTGTCTTTTCTACTACTATAAATTCTTCCCTTGTCATTGGATTATTCTAAAATTTTATCCTGAATACATTTATTAGCAAGGGGGTTCCTTCTTCATCAATGGTTCTGATCTGGGATGAACCATTATCATGACATTTTTCAATAATGTAGGGCTCTAGCCACCTGGTCAGCATCGTTCCCTTGGATTCCTTAAATCTTGAATCATACAAGAGGGCCTAATCCCCTTCTTTGAACTTGCCATGCTTGATTTTCTTGTCATTCCAATCTTTTCTTTGTTTCTACACTACTTCAATGTTGAAGAGTGCTTGCATCATATACTCATCTAAGGAATTTGGTTGATTCAATATTTCTTTCTATGTTGATGGCATATCTATATTCAATTCATATGTTATTCTTAATGTACACTATTCAAACTCAATAGGGAGCATGGTTTTATTTCCATAAACTAACTCAAAGGGTGTGAACCTTATGGTAGTCTTCCATGTGATGTTGTATGCCCATACTACTTCTATGAGTTTCTTTGACTAGTTCTTTTTCATGCTCAATTTTTTGGTGAGGATATTCTCCAGTTGTTGGTTGGTGACTTCAACTTGTCCATTTTATTTTGGATGGTAGGGTGTTGACTTTATGTGACATATGTCATGTTCCTTCATTATTTTCTCAGCAAGTCTGGATGTGAAATGAGCTCCTTGGTCTGTGACTATTTCTTTGGGATACCCAAATCTTTAGAATATGCATTCTTGGAGGAATGCAACTACATTTTTTTATGTGGCATCCTTCATAGCCTTTACTTCATCCCACTTGGTCGGATAGTCAGTGCATACTAATATGTGATTCTTCTGCCGTGAAGGTGGATCATTTGGGCTTATAAAGTCCATGCCCCACTTGTCAAATGGCTCCAATGATACTTGGGGCTGCAAGGGCATTTCATTCATCTTTGTAGGCTTCCCCATACTTTGACATTCATTATAGTGTAGGGTGTATTTTTTAGCATCTTTGCGTAGGGTTGACAAATATTATCCATCTTGTAAGATCTTGTAGGTTGTTTACTTTGATGCATAGTGTCCTCTACATGGTTCATCATTACAAGGATGGAGGATATCATGCACCTCGTATTCTCTAATGCATCTCCTCAAGACTTGGTCTAGGCCAATTTTGAATAGATATCATGCTACCTGAGTATAGGTTATACTTTTCTAGACAATATTGCATCTCGCTCAATAGGAGAAATGTTGAGAAAACCTCCTTGTTGTTAGATAATTTTTTGATCAGGGGATCAAATTTTGCTAAAAAATTCAAAGTGCTCGGAATTGCTTCAAACTGGACAAGAGCGTAGGCCTCGTCGTTGTGAACCCAACACAACTCTTTTTGTCTCAAACGGACGTCGAGAGCGAGAGATATTGCAATCTGTTCGTCAAATCAAACAGGCAAAAAAAATGACGCTGACTGTACAGTCCGTACAGTCCATATGGGCTAACGTGGCAGGGCCGTACAAACCGTACGATGATGTGGCAGGAGTGACGTGGCAAGTTTTTGTTGGTTGACAGTTGTCGAATCATATGGTGACACGTGGAATTTCATTGGCTAATGGTAAGGTGCCACGTGGCCCAATCATGCTGCCACGTGGCACCCTTTTATTGGTTTATGGTAGTTATGTAAAACTATTGGAGTCTGTGGGGTTCGACCCCCGGACCTCCCACACTGTATAGCTTTAACAAACTCCAACCGACCATTGGGTTACACTTTATGCCTTGTAATATATATATGCATTTGATTATATTTCAAATCAAATATTGTAACCATTGGAGGGGGGTCGGGCCGGGGCTTAGCCCCGGCCTGCGGTCATTTGACTTTGATATGCCCATACGATATATGTTACGTATATAACGATTGGCGTGCGGTTGCAACGGAGTTTAAACACTGGCCATGGTATATATGCAAAGCGCGCGGTTTATGTTTTGTTAAGCCATGGTTTTATGGTTTACATGTGACCATGTATGGAGCGCGGGGGGAGTTAAACAGTTGTAACGATGTTAACCACTTTTTTCCATGCGCGCGGTCACATGACCCTTATATGCCCAGGAGCTAGGTGGTTAGGGGCTGGCGCGCCCTTAAGCATCCTACGATTTGCACCGTTGGCGCGGTTGCGCCTAGTGCTGGGTTTTCACGCTACTTATTGTGTGTGAGCCAGGTTCAATTGACAAGGGTGCGTTTTGTAGATTCAGAGACAACAAGCTTGAAGAGGGAGACTTCCAGGAGGCCTAACTTCTTCGTTTTTCGACCGATTGAGGTACCGAAAGAGCCCGGACAGGGGTTTTGGGACGCTCTGAAGCCATTGGAGCAGTTGGTTTGTCAGTTTGAGCATTGTAAGACATGTTTTTGAGCACTTTTTGAGAAATTAATAATAATGATCCATTGGAAGCTGGACCAAGAGATGTAGCCCAAGAGAGGGGTGAACTCCTTTATCAATTGTTGTGTTTATGTGCTTATGTGCATTGATTATGCTGTTGTCTATGTGTATTTTGCATAATTAATCCCTTAATCTATGTGTTGCAAACTGATCCATTTGCTTTAAACACATAACATTTACAATTGCAAATAATTTCAAGTATTTCAAGTCTTCTTCATTTTTAGATCAAGTTGGTATCAGAGCACTGGTTTTTGAAGACTTGATTGTTTGCAAGTTTTGTTTCTGATGCTCACAAGGTTGAAACTCACAAGAGGAGAAGGTCA
>SNQJ01S0111701.1:2603-19133 GCA_010110895.2 Picea sitchensis | reverse complement strand
AAGTGGATTGAGGTTGGAAGGGTGAGGGAACTTTACCCTCCTCTTCACATAGACTGAAAATAGTCTTTTGGAGGTCCAAAAGCTTCCTAATGGGGAAGTGTGATCAGGGGATCAAATTTTGCTCAAAAATTCAAAGTGCTCAGAATTGCCTCAAATTGGACGCGAGCGTAGGCCTCATCGTTGTGAACCCAACGCAACTCGTTTCGTCTCAAACGAACGTCGGGAGCGAGAGATATTGCAATCTGTTCGTCAAGTCAAACAGACAAAAAAAATGATGCTGACTATACAGTGTGTACAGTCCGTACGGGCTGACGTGGCAGGGCCGTACAGATTGTACGATGATGTGGTAGGAGTGACGTGGCAAGTTTTTCTTGGTTGACAGTTTTCGAATCAGATGGTGACACGTGGCATTTCATTGGCTAATGGTAAGGTGGCACGTGGCCCAATCATGGGCTGCCACGTGGCACCCTTTTATTGGTTTATGGTAGTTATGTAAAACTATTGGAGTCCATGGGGTTCGACCCCCGGACCTCCCACACTGTATAGTTTTAACAAACTCCGACCGACCATTGGGTTACACTTTATGCCTTGTAATATATATATGTGTTTGATTATATTTCAAATCAAATATTGTAACCATTGGAGGGGGGTCGGGCCGAGGCTTAGCCCCGGCCCGCGGTCATTTGACTTTGATATGCCCATACCATATATGTTACGTATATAACGGTTGGCGCGCAGTTGCAACGAAGTTTAAACACTGGCCATGGTATATATGCAAAGCACACGGTTTATGTTTTGTTAAGCCACGGTTTTATGGTTTACATGTGACCATGTATGGAGCGCGGGGGGAGTTAAACAGTTGTAATGGTGTTAACCACTTTTTTCCATGCACGCAGTCACATGACCCTTATATGCCCAGGAGCTAGGCGGTTAGGGGCTGGACCGCCCTTAACTGTCCTACGGTTTGCACCGTTGGCGTGGTTGCACCCGGTGCTGGGTTTTCATGCTACTTATTGCGTGTGAGCCAGGTTCAATTGACAAGGGTGCATTTTGTAGATTCAGAGACAACAAGCTTGAAGAGGGAGACTTCCAGGAGGCCTAACTTCTTCGTTTTTCGACCGATTGAGGTGTCGAAAGAGCCCAAACAGGGGTTTTGGGACGCTCTGAAGCCATTGGAGCAGTGGGTTTGTCAGTTTGAGCATTGTAAGATGTGTTTTTGAGCACTCTTTGAGCAATTAATAATAATGATCCATTGGAAGCTGGACCAGGAGATGTAGCCCAAGAGAGGGGTGAACTCCTTTATCAATTGTTGTGTTTATGTGCTTATGTTCATTGATTATACTGTTGTCTATGTGTATTTTGCATAAGTAATCCCTTAATCTATGTGTTGCAAACTGATCCATTTGCTTTAAACACATAACATTTACAATTGCAAATAATTTCAAGTATTTCAAGTCTTCTTCATTTTTAGATCATTTTCTATGTCATAAAACTAGGGGGTTTGTGTTGATTTGGAAAAGATTTGCTCATTCGAGAAATGATCATCAATCATGACTTCTTCAGTAGGAATAGTCAACATGGACAAAAAATCTGCAACAACATTTTGTTTCCCAGGCTGATCGAGAATGGTTAGATTAAATTATTGTAATAAAAAAAATCCATCTAAGCATTCTACCATTGGTGTTATGTTTATTCATTAAATATATAATGGCAGTGTGATATGTATGTACAAAACATTTATACCTTGTAACATAATGTCTAAATTTATTGAGAGCATGAACTACTACTAAAAATTAATTTTCGATAAAAATGTAGTTTAGCTATGAACCAACTAAGTTTTTACTTATTAAATAAATTGTATAGGGATTGTTGTCTTCATTTTGTCCCAAGAATGCTCCTACAAATTTATCTGATGCATCAATATGAATATGAAAGGGAAGATCTCGATCAGGACCCTATAGTATAGGAGCAATTGAGAGTCTTTCTTTTATTGTTTCAAATGCTTGAACTGGTAGTTTAGAGTCTAGCAATAATATACATCTTTGGATAGAAGGGTAAACATGGGAGAAGCTATCTTACTAAAGTATTTGATGAATCTCTTGTAGTATCCTGCATGTCCAAGAAAACTTCTAATATATTTTGGTTTCATAGGGGTAGGAAGTAGTGTGATGATTTTGAGTTTATTTTTTTCTATTTAAATCCCTATAGAGGAAAGATGGTGTCCTAACACAATCCATTCATTCATCATCATATTAAATTTTTCACTGTTGAGGGATAGGTTCATTTCTCTACATCTTTGAAGAAATTTATCCAAATTGTCTGAGGCTTCATCAAATGCGTTCCTGTAAGGGGTAAAGTCATCCATATAGATCTCTAATTTATCATGGATGAGTTCTGAAAATATGCTAAGTATTTCTCCTTGAAAAGTGGTCGGGGCATTACATAGGCCAAATGGTAAGACTTTGTAAGAAAATGTGCCACAGGGACAGGTAAAGGTTGTTTTTTCCTAGTCTTTGGGAATAATATAAATTTGGTTGTATCCACTAAATCCATCTAGGAATGAAAAATATTATTTCCCAGCTAAAACATCTAAGACTTGGTCAATGAAGGATAGGGAAAAATGGTCTTTTCTTGTAGCCTTGTTTATCTCCTAGTAATACACATCCTCCATTTCCCATTCTTTTCTGGGACAATAACTAGGGGAGAGACCCACTCACTATTTGAAATTGGAGATATGAATCTGACATCTAACAACTTTTGCAATTCTTGTTTAACTATATCATTCATTGCAGGGTTCATCTTTTTTTGGGGCTACCTAAAAATTTTGCAGTCATGTTTGATGTAAATATGTTGAATACAAATGGAAGGATGAATGCCTTTCATATCCTTATAATCCCATGCAAAGTCTTCAATGTCTCTTTTCATCACATCTAATAATTTTTGTTATGTTTTATTGGTAAGTTTAGTGCTGATTTTGAGTGTTTTTTGCAGGGCTGATCTCTATGGTTTTGACAGAGGGGTATTCAATTTTAACAGTGAATAAGTATGCCCATATTTCTTTTTTATTTTCATCAGAAATTTCATATATGGTTCCATCATTCATCCCTTCTATTTTCACATCAGTTGGATATTGGTTTTTAGAAAATATCTTCATCAATGTTACCACTAGCCAAGGTTGTGTTGATTGTGTAGATATGATAGGAAGTTGCTTGGACCAGATCTTCTTCTTCTTCTACCCACATTGGAAGGTTTTATGTTATCAAAGGTTGGGAAGGGAGATAAAGAACAATATGTTTTTGGGATAGGCCATGATTTATAGTCATGTTTCCTTCCCTACAACTGATGTATGCATCTTTTGTAGCCAACCAAGGCCTCCCCAAAATAAGAGGGTACCCATTGAATTCATAATTGGTTTGAAGAACTAAAAATTTAGTAGGATACTCCCAATAATCAATAGAGATTATTATATCTTCCAACATCCCCTAATGGTTTGACTGTGGATATGTCTGCAAGCTAGAGGACAGTGGGGGTATCTCTCAAGAATCCCTAAAGGTTGAGTTATAACATGCCATATTTGGTTATGACATTGATTGGAACCCATAAATATCTAAGAGTATTATGGGTCAAGATTTGTTGATGTGAACATTCACTAAAGGGATTCTTGGATCCAAGTACTTAGGTACAATTAACTTTCCAAGCGTAAGGTTAGCTAGTTGTCCTCTAACATTTATTGTAGGGGTGTATTTTGCTTTCTTCTTGGTATTTTGATGCACTCTTCTTTGATAAATTTATTGAAAATGGGCACATCCTTGATGGCTTGCAAGAGAGGTATCTTTACACATAAACTCTTGAGTTCTCCTAATATTTATTTTTCTTCAGATGTATAGGTTTTTCTTTTCATTTAATTTTTCAGGATAACGAGGAGTTTGTGGTTGGGGTAACATAACATCATATTTATTAGATTCTACATCTTCTATGAGTTTTGGTTGTTGTTGTAAGAATTTTCCTTATCTAAGATTAATTTCTTGTACTTCCAAGGAGTAAGTCGAAAAGGTTGTTTCATTGTTGTACACAGGTTGCACCTCCTTGTTATTCAGATTGGGGGCAGGTTGAGTAGGTAACTGAGGTTGTTTAGTAGGAACATTATTTTTAACATTGTTATTGGGTTGAGGAGGAGGCATTAATGCTAGTTGCTGAAAATTTTGGGGCCTCCATTCTTGTAGAGGTTGACTTCATTGAGGGTTTTTGTTTTGTGTCATGTTGGGGAAGGATTGGTATGGAGGAGGAACTTGTGTTCCTTGATATTGCCAAGGATTTAGATTTTTCCAAGGAGATGGATTAGGAGTATACCACGGTTCAGATGACGTTTGTGTATTATATGCACCAAAATTCTAAGCATGATTGAAGTTCAAACTTGTTTGGAAGGATGTTGGTGCTCCAAGACTCCTTTGATTGATGAAGTATAGTGATTCCACATTCTCCTTTTCTCTTAGAAATTTAGTTTTCAATCCTCGAAGATAAGTACATTTTTTAGTTAGATGATTTTCTTCACAAATACCATGAACATGTATAAGGACTAGAGGGCACTCATATCTAGGATTCTTTGTAGAACATTTAGGGCAATAGATGACCAATGCCTTCTCTACTTCCTCATGTTTCTTGTTGATATTCAAAGTATCCATTTGCATGGTTAAAGAATGAAAAATATCAGTTTCCATATCTTATATTAACTCTCCTAATTCATTTTTTATATGGGTTGTAGGGTTAGAAGATTGTGGTACCATTCCTCTACTATTTCTAACTTTCTTCATTGAGGATCTTGAATGTTTTTTAAATATTTGTTTGATGTCATCATAGTCCATCTGATAGATATATCCATTGGAGAGGAGATTCAATGTTTCCATGAGATCCTCTCTTACTCCTTTGAGTAAGACAAGCTTGAGTGAGTCCTCATCCAGAGTACAATTGTGAGCTCTTTTATAGCTCAACTAAAATCTCTCTTCAAAGTCTTCTAGAGATTCATCAGGTCCTTGCGTCATTTTGAAGATCCCATCCCTTGTGTCCCTTTCTCTACAATAGTCTCTATATTTTTCACTAAAGGTATTCTTCATTTGATCCCAAGTTGTGATGTTGTTTCCCACTCTCTTGAACACACATAGAGTAAAATATAATGAGGCAAATATGAAGTTTTCAACCTTGAAAAGACACCCAAAGGGAATCCCAATAGATTGTTGGCTCCTACAGAATACCTGTTGAAGCTAAAAGTTAATAAAAAAATGATAGAAATCAAATTTAATCATGCATGACTATATTAATCTTCAAGAGAGAATGAAATACTAACTGATAACTTATTAAACATGTAGAAAAAAAAAGGAAATTGCAATAGGGTCCTTGAGCCCTCTTGAGTTTGCCCTACCAAGAAGCATAAGGAATCTTAGAAGAAATCTAATAAGACGGGAACATGATAATCTTTATTTCATCAAATTCAGCAATACATCAAGAGAAAAATATCTAAGTTCTGAACAAAAAGTATTTAGAACAAAATATCAATACAATATCATAAAATCTATCGTTTCTCCCTAAGCTAGAGGCCTATTTGCATCCTTGGACTCTTGACCTCTTCACTTGAATTGGGGAGGAAATGTAAGAATAGGATATCTCAGGCAATCTCATTTGATTCTTGAACTGGTTCTTGAAAGGAGTGGTCATGAGTGAACTAAGAACACCCTAGAGGTAGTGGGGGACAAAGTCCCTTGATTCTTGGATGGCAACATTCTTAGGGAAACATAATCCATTGATTCTTGGAATCCTCCTTATCTTAAGGGATTCGACCTGTTGATGCTACTCACACTCTTTTTCATAGGCATTAGATAAAAAAATGTATGATATACACAAAATTCCACCTCAAAACTTATTCACTAAGAAACATGCAAAAATATTCATGGCTTACTATTAAATATGGTCAAAAAGAAAATATAATTTATTCATTTCATGGTGGAAAATTGTGCCTACGATGAACCCTTGAGATAGGAAATAATTAGTCTCATCAGGTATTTGTGTACCACAAGAAGATGCACTTATAAATCCTTGCATCAATCTTGTTTCTTTGCTCCTTAGGAATTAAGGCAGAATAGGTGGAACCAAAGAATCTGAGATGCCTCACCGAAGGAATGCAACCATACCACATTTCATAAGGATTTTTATTTTCAAGAGAATGAGATGGACACATTTTTGTCACATAAATTACACATAGAAATACATCAGCCCAAAACATCAATTTTACATTTTTCAAAAACTCCATGGAACGAACCATATTTAGGAGAGTCTTTTTCATTATTTCAAATACACTATTATGTTGAGGATTGTATGGACTTGTGGTTTGATGTTTGATCCCATATTGACATAGATAGTTGTCAAATCCATTAGATGTATATTTTGTTTTTTTATCAATACGAGGAGAGACAATATGAGACTGAGCTTCATTTTGGATCCATACATGAAAATTTTTAAAAGTTTCAAAAGCTTATGATTTGTCTTTCAACAAATACACCCAACACATCCTGGTGTAATCATCATTGAAATACATGATACATTTATTTCGATTAGCATATGGAATAGGCACAATGCCACATAAATCAAAATGTATCAATCCAATTTTTCTACATGCTATGGAAGTACAATCATGAAACACTCATATTTTCTATGTTTTCCAAGGATACAACCATCACATTACTCGAAGTTCCTAGGAATAGTAGGCAAACCAGAAACACCATTATTTTTCAACAAACAAAGGTTGTCATAATTGGTGTGACCAATCCAACATGCCACAAAATACTAAATGGAATTTTACCTTCATCAAGATGAGAGAGGTATGAAAAATTAAGTGCATGGGGAGAATTCCCTCTTAACTTCAACAATCTTTCATCTTCCACCACGGTCATGACGAACATGTTGTTGGAATCCTTCCTTATTTCAAAATTTCCACTGAAGATATGAATAGAGTGGCCTTGCTATCGAATGTGCACAAGAGAAAACAAGTTCATTCATAGCTCAAGAAGATATAACAGATCATGTAGAAGAAAATTGTGGAGTCCAAGCAATTTAATCCCGATGGTGTAAATTCCCAAAGGTTTGAGACTTGATTTATCTGCAAAATAAACTATGTCATCTACATTGTCATTGAAATCTTTGAAGAAGTCTCTCCGGAAGGTCATGCAGCATGTTTCACTTGTGTCAAGAAGCCATGCATCTCTCCAAGAAGAAAATTAAGTTTTCAACAAATCTTCAATTAATCCTATATTGCAACAGGAAACATTATAATGAGTAGATTCATGTGCTTTCCCTTTCATCTGATCTAATGTTTTACCTCTCTTCTTTCTAATTTTATTTGTCTTTGATCTTATCCCATGGGATTCTATGTGTATTTTCTTCATTTGATCCACTCTTTCCGCAATGGTCACAATGAAAATTAGATTTCTCACTTTGGTTGTGTCTACCCCCCTTACCTCTGAAATTATTTCTTCCACATCCTATTTTACTGCCTTCTCCTTTAGAAGAATCATGTGATTTATTCTTCCCTTTTTGAGAAAATCTGACTGAGCTAACTTCTTTCTAATGGCTTTCTCACATTCTACAACTTTCACCACCAAAGTGTCAAATGTGATGGATGTTATTTGACCACTAGCTTATAGGGATTCAAGGTAGTGAGAATATGTAGGGTAGAATTCCTTAATGAAGGTTGTGAGAGGAAGGTCTATATTCACTCTAGTGGCATCAATGTCATGCATTATGGATTTGATCTCAAAATCTAAATATCGTTCTTCAACTCTAGGTTGAAGAGCTTCACCATCAATTGTATGAGTTCTAGTTATGAGTAGAGTCATACAAATGCTTCAATTTTTCAAAACACTATAAGAGTTATTAATTGAAAAAATGGTGGCTCAACTCTTTAGGTACTCTCATAGAAATAACGACATATATTTTCTTCTCTTTTTCCTTCCATATGGCATGCTCCTTATTTGATGTAGGTATGGTTGGTATATTGCTCTTCCATTGTGCTTTTGATTTATCTTATCCTTCACTAACAACTTCTGCTTCCATGAATAATTAAATATGAGAGTTTGTTTGATATTTTAGTACCATTATGAGTAATTTTATTTGGTAGTTAACACTGTTAGAATTGTCAATGCAAAAAACACAATTCGCATATGATAATTAGCAATCACACAGATAAGGAACACAAATATTTCATGTGGTTCACCCAAACGTTGGGCTACGTCCACCAAGCATAGGCATCATTTGTCTTATTATTCGGATCATGGAGATTACATCAGACTAACAAGTTCTCACTCTGTCTATCTCACTTTCCTCTACGGGATTAAATGTATTTATATACATTTACAAGAAACTAATTATCAAATGCAATCCCTATCCATGTTCTAACTTGGTCTATTTGGTTGTAACCAACGCAGAATAATAGGATAAAATCCATCCTTTGAAGAATTCATTGTCACCAAATCCCAACAATCTCCACCTTGACAATAATTAACCTAATACCTTGCTCCTTCCTTTTGTTCATCACCTTTTCTACAAGCCAAGAGAATCCAAGCACCACTATAGTGTCTCTAATAAAACTGGTTTCATGATCTCGCATGTGTGACTTGCACGAGTTTGGATTTCTCGAGGGGTCACTCCACCTCCAACATGTCTTCCACAACTATGTTTTGAGACATATCTAGTGATAGATATCCTTCTATCCAAGACACCTGTATTACAATATACATTACAATTATCACAGACCATCTCAGTGTAACCATTATAGGTGACATTTGTGTTTCTCAAATGATGAAGAACCCATTTCGATGTAACACCTGAATCTGTCACGTATCTGACAACATCATTGGCATGTGAAACATCTGGTATTAACCATTTCATCACATACAATAGACCTCATATTGAACTTACACGAGACATAACCTTTTCTTCTTTATAGACAGGCCCTATGCATGACGAAAAATTATAATGGAAAGCAAGAGGGGTAAAGACTAGTTTTACAATTTTCCTACTGAACTCCAACCATAACTTACCATTGCCATCTCTGTATACTTCCATGCCCATAATTTGTTTTTCTACTCCTTAACCCCTCATCTGAATTGTCCTGTTAACCTGAGTCATTTTCTTACTGATTTTATCCATGCTTCGGCTTGCATTGAGTATATCGTCAACAAATAACATCAAGACTGTGAATGTACTATAAACTGTATAATCATTCCTACCCTTTGAAAATTTCTGACTCACTATGAAGGATTCACACCACTTGTATATTTGCATGGGTACCAATAGGCCATACAATGAATTATTTACCATTACGATCTTGAATCAACCCTTTTGGTTGTTCCATACATACAATATCTTTGTCAATGATGACCTTGTGAGAAGTAGGATCCCACACACAACATCCCTTTATACCACCATCATAACTTGCAGAGATATAAAACAAGCAGTAATTATGAAACAAAGATTTTAAGTCTGGAAATGATTTATCGCTTACCAGTACTTGCAATTCTTTCTTGTTCTTATGACCTTGATGCTTCTGCCATAAACAATAACATACATCTATCACTTCAGATGCTACTTCAGTACTCCCTTCCAACTTAAAAAGGTTATCCACCTTTGTTTCCTTCATCACTCCTAAACTACCTTTCAACAATGTGAGTGCTCCACCTTGACATGTATACTTATATCCACAAGAATCCAACACTCCCAATGAAATAAAATTTGATTTAAGTTCATGTACATATCTAATATTCGTTAATTGACTAACAATACCATTGAACATCTTGATTCTAATACAGTCAACCCCAACAGTTTTAGAGGGAATACTATTTCCCATAAACACTACACCCTCATCAACAGATTGGTAAGAAATGAACCAATTTCTATGTGAGCACATGTGGTGGGGGGCACCTGAATCTAACTGCTATTCTTCTTGATATTGTAAATTACTAGAAACAGATAAAACTTGATTAGTCATACCTGAATTTGTTGCAGCCAAATTTGCTTCCTTCGTAGAGTTTTCCTCAGATTCCTTTATTTTCCAGCAATCTTTCTTGAGATGTCCTGTTTTTCTACAGTACCAACGTTTTTCTTTACCCTTTCCGTGTCTTGACTTAGATCGAGAAAAAATTCTCTCATTTTTCTCTTTAGTTCGACCATTGACCAGCATCGCCTCTGAAGTTGAGGTTCCTTTACTAGATTTTCTCCTCATCTCCTCAGCCAACAAAGCTCCCACAACAGAGTCATTGTAATGATCCCAAGCCATTATGCCAGGATCATCACGGTTTTGGGTGTCTTTTAAAAACTTTTTTTGAGTGAGGTATTTCGTCAAACACTTTGTTGATCTATTTGATTACTTGTGTTTACTTACTGAATGGCCTCTTGAATTTGGCCTTAGGGTTTACTGATGTGTTTATATGAATGTTTGCAGCAAATAACAAGAAGAGACAACCATGGAACATACCTCAACCATATGCAATATGATAGACAAGACAAAACATCTCAAACTGCTTTTATTCATGACATAGAGAAACCTGCTACAATGAATATGTCAATCTAGAATGCTCAACATATGGCCAAGAAGATAGACAATAGAGCTGCTACAAAATGCTCTCGACAATACAAAATAAGCCTCCAAAGGTTGGATAAGAGATGAAGACCAATGCCACGTCCTGCTGGATAGCTGAAGCTCCTCAAAAATTTGGCCCTGGTGCCAAAGATGTCCAATCACCTCAAGAAAGATTCCAAACAATAGATCGGGTGATGGCAAGAACAACCCAGGTTCTCGAATCTCCAAGATCCGTCTGAAACCCTGTAGATATGAACTCCTCCATTGAATGGTGCACCCCACTAGATGACTGAAACCCTAATAATTCGGCCTTTCTCCTAGAGACCTCCAACAGCTCCACCAAATCCACTAGAATGATAGATCGAGGCACGACAATGAATACCCAAGTGCTCAAATCATCAAAATACTTGCTAGATCCTTAGATCTAGCTACCCTCCAAACAATGGTGCACCCTCCTCTTGGGAGATCGTCCCACTCTCAATACAAATCAATCCTCCACTGAAAGACTCCAGAAAACCACCAAGAATGATGCCAAGACACCTGCAAGGAAAACCCGATACCTAGAATTCCCAAAATTGCTTCTCCTCAGCTAGAATGAATCTCTATCCAAGAATGGTGCGCCCCCTTGCTGGAAACCCTCACTGGGACGTCCCCCTTCTCTTCCTGTGCCTGTGGCTGGTGTAGAACCCTCCTGCACTGATGTAGATCTAACTAGAATGGTGTGGGAGAGTATTTCATCTCCAAGACCAATCTTGGGACAAGTTAGGTGGAATCTTTCACCACCGAATCGTCCTCTAGGGTTTGTTAAGTCAAAACCCTCAAACCCCCCAATGTTGGGCTCACTAGCTAGAAGCCAGATATCAAATGATAATCATACATGAATGAATGAGAAGAGGCCCTTTCCTTTCCTTTATACTTTTGTCTCACCTTGTCCCTCCAAAGTGACTTTCATTTTATCAATATTTAATTAATTAATTAATTAACCTTTTTACCTTTGAAAAGCTCCTTATCTCTCCTTGTGGCTTCCCTGGCCACTAAAAGTCACTTCTAGCCATCCCATCCTGTAGTGTTTCTCCACCCGATTCCAATGAGCTTTTACACTGAGAGGTTCCTCCAAGTAATGTGATCAAAATGACCTCTTCAGTGAATTCCATTGACTTATAGCTCAAAATAGTCAAAATCATGGAAATCATCTGAATGCAATGAAACCAAAGCCAACCTGTGTGGAATGGCTCATAATGATGAGATATGATGAGAAATGCCACATGGATCTCAAAATGCCTCTCAATAACCCCTTTACTTTCTATAACACCCATCTGGCTACTCTGGTCATCATAAACCTCTGCACTGTGATGATGTCCCAAAGTGGGGACATTACAGTCCTCCCTGCTAGAAAATTGCTTGTCCTCAAGCAATACCCAAATCCCTCCAAGTAAAATACCAGGATCCCATGTCCACCTATGGGATACACAGTAGAACCCATCCAGAGATGAACACTCATGCACTCTACCCCCTAGATTCCATATCAGGAAGTGAATTGCAATACTCTGCGAAGCATAGTCCTGAAAGATATCAACCCTGTGAACCTCCTGCACCTGATCCATGGCCTCATCTCAGAATGAGTCCATCCTCCACATCTCTAAAAATATCCACATGGCCTCCATAAAATGCACATGTTGATGCCAGAATGAGGTACTACAAGACCTCTGTGAGACACCTTGAAGCGTTATGCTCCCCTCAACACTAAAGCTAAATGGAAAGTTAGAACAACTTCCCCCTGCAAAGGTCCACTCGCCCCTGTCAGTCAGTGAAATGCTCAACCCTGCAATCCCTGGGTCCCATGCTAACCTATGTCGAAGATCACCATGTTGTCCCTACACTACTCTGACCATGACTGTCTACTCCCTGCATACATACGGGATCCTCCTCTCCTAGATCCTCAAGCTGAAATACATGTGACCACTGGACCTGCTGTTCAGAAAATGTATCTGTAAAGACATCTCTGTAGAAGAAGTACCTATCCACCCATATCCACTTCCGATCATGATGATCAAGAGTGAAAAGTTGCCTCACTCTATCAGACAAATCCCTGCAGGCCCACTCCAGACTGACCCCTGGTGGAGTGTGTGGCTCTCTGATGCAACCTGGGTCATCATGTAGTGAAACATCCGGCTCACCCAATGAACTCCTGGATCCCATGGAAAACTTGGAAGTTTATCACTTCCAATCTCATCTAACTGCTCCTATGTGAGACTGATCACTGTCAGAAGCCGTCTGTGCTCATTTGCTATCCTCCTCATGATGTTGTCAATGATAAATGTGTCGAAGAAGGATAACAGACCTACCTGCAACTGACTATAGGACTGGAAGGCATTACATGCTCTGGTCAATTCCAAGGATTCAACCAGAAGCTCGTCCATCGGTATCCATGATAAGTACTCTCCTATGGTCACCACCGAATCCCCACCATCCAGTACAACTGAAAGTAACTCCTCCAACTGCTACTCAACCAACCTCCATCTCTCATATCCCATGCAACTACTGATATGGTGAAGGTGATCTCTCATAACTAGGTGTTGCTGCAAAGGAGTGACATCTGCATGCTCCCCTAGGTGTGTCTCCTCCCTGCAAGGCACTATACCCCTCTGAATGCCACCATACATCTCAACATGACTCTGTGAACTATCCCTCATCACCGTATGCTCCGACATACTCATGTTGTCTCCTGTAGACTCATGTTGCATCATAGATCCTGGGCATACTGTTGGATCACCCTCTACGTGGAGGTCAATTTCTCTCAGAACACAAATGGAAGTGTCCTCCATCAACTGGTGCTCCTCTGCTAGATCATCAACATCTCCTAGCAATATCACTGAATGATATGTCTGAGTGTCCACTAAGACAGATGAAATGGATCTCTAACGAATCTCCTCAAGAGACCCATTTGATCTAGACTCTGATTCTTGAAGGATTGTCTGTGTGCCTCTCAAGAATCCTCGAGTGCTCTCCAACTCCTGAGTGAGTCGGTCTACCTCCAACTCCTACCCCCTCAAGACCCTGTGGTACAATTCACCAATCCTCAGTAGGTAATCCATGTCTATCAACAATTGCTGGTAGTCAGTCCTCATCATAGACACTCTCTTCCTGAGAGTGTGAAAATCATCCATGGAAAATCCTCCATCTGAGATACCCTATGCCACTGATGCTCTCCAACAGTAATATGCCTTCACTGCATGCATGTCATCAATATGTCTAGTGGTTTCCATGATCATTGTCTCACTAACTCTCAACTGTGCTGCTAAGTGGTGTGACACCTGATCATGGTCATGTTGTGGTGCCATCTCAGACCCCTCACTGCTAGTGTCAACTCTGGAATCCCCAACAACACCCTCTACATAAGATGACGTGTTGAACTGTCCACTGTCTATCGTGCTATTGGGTACTCTTATATGCCACTGCATCCCATCACTAGATGTTATCTCCCCCTGAATCACACTGTATCCTGTATGTGCAACCGTATCCTCCTCTGCACTCAACCTGCTACTATCCTCTGCGCCTGGATCCCATATAGTTGCATCTAGAAACATGCCATGGTCATCCTGAATACTAAAGAGTGCATCCTCATCAATGCAAGATGATCCTGGAATTAAGTGATCCATCAACCTGTCAGCCTCTGCAATCTGCTCAACCAGTGGAGTCTCTAATAGTTGTGACTCCATCTCCTCTGGTTGTCCTGTATGTGTGGGGTCAACTACCTGTACATCCTATACCTCCTCCTAGATCTGTGGGTCTACCTATCCATGGTGTGCATCCCTCACACTAGGCTCATCCATCATACCTGACGTGCCACTAATCTCCTCATGTGATGTGGCTATCATGGGTGTCTAAACAGATGACATATGTGTCACGACCCCCATAGGAAGCTCATCATCTCTAGGTGCTAACACGTGTGACTCCTCACTAGTGTCACCACTCTGCTGAGACGTAAGGTCATTAATGGTATGTGACATGTCTGCTGAGACACTGTTGTTATCATCCTGTCCATCCAGTTGCCTATCCACTACACAAGGGTCATCATCCTCCTCAAGCATGCACGCATCAGTAGCCTCTATGCAAGAGTCATCATCACTATCCTCTAAGGTAGAGTCACTATCACTAGCCTCTATGCAAGAGTCACTATCATCATCAGACTACTCCAAATCCTAATCATCACTGTCATAGTGTGTCTCAATAGTGTGCTTTTGTTCCTTACCCCTGCACCTATGGTCTGGTTCCCAAGGAGCCTTGCAATAGTAGTAAGGTTGCGTGCTCCTAATGGGCGTGGGGTCTCTCTGTTCTTCCCACCTTCTACGGTCTCTGGCTCTCTTTTCCTCTAATTTGATGATCTCGAGTAAAATCTCATCTTCACTCCATCTGGGATTTCTCCAGGCTACATACAGTGGGAAGGTTATGTGAGCCCTAATCTCTTCATTGCTAAGGCTGGAATATTGTATCTCATAGCAAATTAGATCAAAGTGCATCTCATCCATTTCTCCTTATGGAAGACCCCTCTATGCTTTGCATGCATGTGCTAATTCCCATTGGCTAGCAAGAATCTAAGCTCTGATACCACTGTAATGATCCCAAGCCATTATGTCAGGATCATCACGGTTTTGGGTGTCTTTTAATTTTTTTTTCTGAATGAGGTATTTCGTCAAACGCTTTGCTGATCTATTTGATTACTTGTGTTTACTTACTGAATGGCCTCTTGATTTCGGCCTTAGGGTTTATTGATGTGTTTATATAAATGTTTGCAGCAAATAACAAGAAGAGACAACCATGGAACATACCTCAACCATATGCAATATGATAGACAAGACAAAACATCTCAAACTTCTTTTATTCATGAAATAGAGAAACCTGCTACAATGAAGATGTCGATCTGGAATACTCAATAGATGGCCAAGAAGATAGACAATAGAGCTACTACAAAATGCTCCTGACAATACAAAATAAGCTTCCAAAGGCTAGATAAGAGATGAAGACCAATGCCACGTCCTGCTCGATAGCTGAAGCTCCTAAAAAATTCGGCCCTGGTGCCAAAGATGTCCAATCACCTCAAGAAAGATGCCAAACAGTATATCCGGTGATGGCAATAACAACCCAGGTGCCCGAATCTCCAAGATCCCTCTCAAACCCTGTAGATATGAACTCCTCCACTGAATGGTGCGCTCCACTAGATGACTGAAACCCTAATAATTCGGCCTCTCTCCTAGAGACCTCCAACAACTCCACCAATCCACTAGAATGATAGATCGAGGCACGAAAATGAATACCCAAGTGCTCAAATCATCAAAATACTTGCTAGATCCTTAGATCTAGCTACCCTCCAAATAATGGTACGCCCTCCTCTTGGGAAATTGTCCCACTCTCAATACAAATCAATCCTCCACTGAAAGACTCCGAAAAACCACCAAGAATGATGCCAAGACACCTGCAAGGAAAACCCAATACCTGGAATTCCCAAAATCGCTTCTCCTCAGCTAGAACGAATTTCTCTCCAAGAATGGTGCACCCCCTTGCTGGAAACCCTCGCTGGGACATTCCCCTTCTCTTCCTATGCCTGTGGCTGGTGTAGAACCCTCCTGCACTGATGTAGATCTGACTAGAATGGTGTGGGAGAGTATTGCATCTCTGAGACCAATCTTGGGACAAGTTAGGTGGAATCTTTCACCACTAAATCGTCTTCTAAGGTTTGTTAAGTCAAAACCCTCAAAACCCCCAATGTTGGGCTCACTAGCTAGAATCCAGATATCAAATGATAATCATACATGAATGAATGAGAAGAGGCCCTTGCCTTTCCTTTATACTTTTGGCTCACCTTGTCCCTCCAAAGTGACTTTAATTTTATTAATATTTAATTAATT
>SNQJ01S0111700.1:53475-73356 GCA_010110895.2 Picea sitchensis | reverse complement strand
CAACCCTTCCATTGACTTAGTGGGAAAAGGAACCACCCATGCAAAGAGTAAACAAATAAAAGAGAAGGTATCCCCCACTCCAACCCAACTAACCCAAAAACCATACCTAATTGCCACCCAAAAAAATTGCTTTAAGGTACTATCTAAGGACAAACAATGAAAAAATGAAGATGGGGAGATACTGGAGGAGGAGAATGGGAAAGACATGCATGAGGGGGATCAAATGTGGAAGATGAAATGTGCCCAATATTATCCATCATTTTTTTCTCTACACCTTTTTAGTTTCATGGCATCGCATCTAGACTGGCATTTGGTTGTTGGGAAATGTCTAGAGGCATGTTTAGGCAGGGTATTACATCATGTCAAGGTGTGTTTTCCAAGTAGTACTTTAAATGGTTTATTCCCTCACTCATTTGTTTATTGTGAAAATTACATTGCACCTTACTCCATCTAAGAATTTGCAATAGGAGTAGGCAAAGAGTCCCTCTCTCATTTTTACAATTTATTTGTTTTGGTCCTTGGGGTTGTATGAAAGGAAAAAACATTGCCAAAAAAATCCAAAAAATGCTAAATAATATCCAATCTAAGTGAAAATTTTGGTGGAAAGGTCAAATAACTTGAATAACAAGTTTGGTTTGCCCTCCATTGCAATCTTGAGAAATCTGCCTGCCCAATTGATTTCTAATTCCAAAAATCAGTTTCCGGGCATTTTCCCCCTTCACATGCTCATAAAACCTTCTGAATGACTTTGAATTGAGCTGTAAAAATCATGTATATGGATTTCTCTCTGCAAAATAAACCACTATAGAAAATAACATAGCATAAGATGATGAAGAATGAAGTTTTTTTGTTTTCTTTCTTTTCTTCTTTTACATTTTTCTGGCCAAGTTTTTGGATTGATCTCAACTAGTATTTCAAAACTTACCAAATACTTGCCAGTTCTCCAAAAACCAATGTTCCACCATGTTTTGGGGATGCAGGGACATGGAGACAAAATCTTAGGATGTGTGGAAAGAGAAACCAAATTTTGGGGGATGTTGGGGTCTCTGACATAGGGGATTTTACCCCAAATATAAAATATATAAAAAATACAAAAAATCAAAATACATTTAAAGCAACAACATCCATGATCCAATCGGCAGTTACAGACTTTGGAAAACAATATTCAGAGCAAGAGAAAAGTTGCATTTCTCATTGTAAAATCATCAATGTCGAAATCAAAATGAAATATAGTGATATGTCATGTAATTACATCCATCATCATTTAAATAGTAAAGAATGAAGTCTGTCATAACAAAAAAAACAAAAAATAGAAAGTTTGAAGCAACTAGTCATGCTCAATTGTCCTTCTGTTTGGGCTTCTGCATCTATGTGCTGCAGGAAATTATCAACACCATCTATGAGAATATTAAAACAACCAACCCCTAGTTTAAATCTAACTGCAGGTCTGACTTTTCCAGTGAATGAACTGTAAAAGGAGTGATGCTTCTCCAAGTTTTCACTGGAAAATGCTTTGGTGGACATGAAATGCACTTGAAAAATGGTAGAAAATCCTCGTTATCCATAATTTTCTTCCTTTGAAAGCATTTTGTTTATGAAAATCCAACTTTAAACTCCTTAATGTTCTCAAACTAAACAACAAAAGTTAGGGTTTGGGAGGGATATAATATATATATAGAAGAAAAGGCAAGGTGAGGGTTTGTTTATGAAAACCTTTAAACCTCCCAATGTTCTCAAACTAAACAACAAAAGTTAGGGTTTGGGAGGGATATATATATAGAAGAAAAGGCAAGGTGAGGGTCCCACTTGTTGGTTGTGGAGTTCGACATTCTCTCCCCGACCCGCAGGGTCCTTTCTTTCAAACCATGTTTATACCCCATGAAAGCATTTACAATCTCGGCATGTACACTCTTCCATGCGAGGGGAGTGCAGAGGGGGTACCACCCCTCATGGGGTTTGGGGGCTACCTCGGCCGGGGGTTTGGGGGTAAGGCAGGGTTCGGCTAAGCCCCCAAAGAAAAATGTCTTTGTAAAAGCATATATAATTTCATTGTAACCGGGACTGCTTTCATTATAAGGTCACAGATCTAACGCAGTAGAGATTATGTTAGGGTTTTTTTCTAGAAGTAAACCCTCTTTTATGCGGGAAAATTATTGCGGCTATGTATGATGGTATGAATATTGTTTTCCAGAGAGGAGACTGCGGAGAGAAAGAAGAGGAAGTAGTGGGTTTTGCTGTAGGTTGTATCCCTTCATTTGTTGGATAATAAAGGAAGGACTCGCACTGGTGGATCTAGCCCACACCGGGCAGAACCACGTGAACTGCGGTTCCTTGTATTGTGTGTCTTATGTGTTTTGTTTCTATTTGTTTCCATTTTATTGTTCGTCCTATTTTTCTAACAACTCACGTCATCATAGCATAAGGTAACTCATAGGAAAAGAGAGGTCTCGTTCCAGGGAGCAATGTGTGTTAATTTTTCAAAATCCCAACCCGCCTAGCCTCGCTGATTTTTCACCAAATTTAAATGCCAACCGCCAAAGACTGCCAACATATGTTACAGCTCTCAGAGCCAAAGTATACTTCAACGTTGTTTCAAAGATATGACTCGAAGATCGTTTAAGCATCTCTCATGTGTTTCATCATTCGCTACAAGATCAGAGCCAGCATCTGCCATAACATCAGTGTTTCAAGATTCACAAGATCAGGTTTCGCAAGATTCATACAAGACGAGCCAGCTCTCAGCAACACTCGTATTTCACATGGTAGTTTTAGCATATGACTCAAGACCTTGTTTCTAAAGATAGCGGTGTTTCAAAGATATGACCAAGATCAGAAAGTTTCAAAGATATGCTACAATGGTGTTTCAACATAAGCTACAACATGGTGTTTCATCATAAGCTACAACCTAGTGTTTCAACATAAGCTACAACATGGTGTTTCATCATAAGCTACAACCTAGTGTTTCAACATAAGCTACAACATGGTGTTTCATCATAAGCTACAACCTAGTGTTTCAACATAAGCTACAACCTAGTGTTTCAACATATAAAAACTTAATGTAGTGTCAAATTTAGAACTGAAACATGAAGATTCTCAACATCGCTTTCAAATTTAGAAATAAAATATCAGCAATATGAAACACTCAGAAAATATAGACACAAAAGAATTTCTACCTAATCTCGACCGAAAACCCACAAGGGGGAAACTAGTCTAGGAGAGGGTTTTTATTATTTATGAGCTTCAGAAATTCTTTACAACATATTCATCTTCGATATTTACACAAACTTATCTAAACATTCCTCAGAAGCTTTTGTCTCCTCACTGAACCGTAAAATTCGCATAAATTGCATCGACAAATTGTCAAGTCAGACGGGTGATCAGTCACTAAATCTCGTACAAAACTCGCTAAGATTCACTTTAAAGCCACCTGCCGTTATTCTGCCTTGGAATGCATGCCAATACCCCAGAAATTGCTTGTTGTCTCTTTCTTCACCGACCTCTCTTGCCTTCTCTTGTTCTTCAACAAGAATCTCTTCAACCTCTTGTTCTTGGCATCTCACCAAGAGTCTCTGGCTCTCTCAACAATATTTCCGCTTCACCTTAACAATGGCATACCACTGTCTTTAATCAACCCTCATTGAGGGAAGGTGAGGAGTTTTCTTATCTAATGGCTGAGTTTAGATTTTAGATGGGTGGCTGAGATTTTGCGTCTCTTCACTCACCCTCACTTTAATCATAAAGTTATCTTTTAATTTGTGATATGCAAATTAATTTGACTAAGATCCACATTCGACAATTTCTCCCCATAGGCGCCTAGGGAAGAGAAAGACTTATTTTCTTTACTTCATTTTAATTGTAATTCAACACTCCCTCATACCGAGGAAAGCGTTACTCACCACTCCAAGCTTGTTCCTGAAAATACAAACTTGCCCATGTTCAATGCCTTTGGTGAGTATGTCTACAACTGCCTCGGATAAATCAGAATTCACGTACTTCTCTTCCAACATAATCATGTATATAGTGATACCTAATCTCGATATGCTTAGACCATGAAAACTGGATTCTCCTCGAGAGAGTTTAATGCAACTCTGATTATCACAAAGAAATCACGGTAGGCCTCAATCGCAGACATCAACTAACGATCTTATGGCCAAAAGGCCTCACAAATTCAGTTCGACTAGTCATTATATACACTTCAGCTTCCTGCCGAATCAAAGCCACTGACTTCTGCGTCTGACTGAACCAAGACACAACCGCTGATCCCAATCCAAAGCAACACCCTGAGGTTCTCTTTCTGTCTATTGCACTTCATTCCCAATATTAGTTTGTATATCCCTACAACTTAACTCCATATCCTCCAAGATACGTTAGTCCATACTCCATTGTACCTTTCATGTACTTGAGAAGATGTTTCACTACGATCTAATACGCTTTCCTTTGCTCCACCATGAACTGGCTCAGAGTGTTGATAGCAAAACAAATATCCTCGCCCGGTATTGACCAAATACATCAATGACCCGAATAACTAACAATACAGTGGAATCCACCAACTGTGATTCAAAACATGAAGCTTTCTTCCAGCTTGTAATCATGGAGTGGTCATGGGCCCGCTATCCCCCATCTAAAATATGCTCTGCATTATCACACACATACTTCCCCTGCCCCAGAAGATGTCCAGTTCTCGCCAAACCTCCAATCCAGTGTGCACGCATCGGGCCCACGTCTCACATTCAACTCAGCAAGGTTCCTTCTTGTAACTCGGCCGGGATGAGTCTCTGCCCCTGTAGGAATAGGTCATCCACATACAAGAAGAATGAGAGGAATCTTCCAACCATAATGAAGTATAGGTTGGGATCCGGCTCACTCTTCTCAAAACCCAACAAGGTAAATAGGCATCTATTCAATACTCAAGCTCGAGCTTGTTTCAGCCTGCATAATGACTTCTTTCAAGATACACACATGAGACTCTCTCCATGCACCCCTCACCCAATGGCTGCTCAATGTACATCTCCTCCTCAATAAGACCATTCTGAAATGAGGTCTTCACATCCATCCGGGTGATCTTCCAAACCCATCTCTTTCTCGCGAATGGAGATCACCACCCCATCAAAGTGTAACGAAACCAACAAAGGTCTCATCATAGTCGACCCTCAACTTCAGAAAACCCTCGAGCCACAAAGCCAGCTTTAGAATTTTCCTCAATGCTGCCATCCGGCACAAGATGCTTTAGCTTGTAGAGCCACTTGGAAGTCACCATCGGGATTTCAGTCTAGGGAACACCCCCTGACATCGTTTCTTCATGATGGAATTGTAATCTTCCATCGTGGAATCTCTCCATACTTGTCTACCAGAGGCCTCCTCAAAAGTAGCGGCTCAGGACTCTATCATCAGCTCACCATCACAATGTAGTTGTAAAACCTTTCGGGAGGTTTACTCTCTCACCACCGCTTTGGGATTCCACGAACCTCTGCATCCCTCAAATGTCCCGGCCACTTGGTATTTCTCCTCTCTGAAGTAGTGTCCGTGGAGGGGACTCTCCCTGCACAACCCCATATGCTGAAGACAATACTCCTGTAGTAGACCCTGAAGTAACCGATCCTAAAACCTGTAGACCAGTAGCCAGCGAACCTGAACCCTATGGCCCTATCACATGTGAACCTATAGTCACCAATGTTGGTGGCCCCAAACTCTGTGCCACTGTAGTCTGCTGCAGGCTCACATGAATATGAGGTGAAGACTTATCACCCCTCTCTGTCCCCCTAGACTTCCTAAATGCTCCGTCCTCCTCAAATATGACATCACTCCTCAAGATAGTCTTCCTCAAGGAAGGAAGGCAACAATGAAAGCCTTGAAGCTTCAATCGTATCCAACAAAGATCCCTCTCTTTGCCATTGGTTCCAGCTTTGTCCTCTTCTCGTAAGGGACATATGAATATGATGCACCCAAAACCGAAAAGTTCCACCAGTTTCTTCCTGTGAGAAAGCCTCCTCGTGAGTCATGCTCCCCACAGCCTTGTGGGGGCTCCTGTTTTGTAGATAAACTTTAGTGTAGCATGCCTCATCCCACAGAAATAGTGGCATCCTATCATGTAGCAGATGGTCAGAGCCCCAACAATGGCCCTGCTCTTCCTCTCAAAGAATCCCATTCTGCTATGGGTTGTAAGGAACATTCAACTCTCCCATGCTCCCTCTCCTCATTATAAATCCATAAACTCTTGGAGGTATACTACCCCATTGTCCTATCTCAGACTCATTTTCCTTGTTTGGTTCTCCACAAGAGCTTTGAACTTTGGAACCTGATTGAAGACCTGTCCTTTTGGTCTTCATGAAGAAAATCCGTGGACTTCCCAGAGAAGTCATCATTGAATACCTATTACATAGTATAGGGGATCTCAGCAATGCCTAAATACTCTGGGCCATACATCTCAATGTATAGCATCAAGTATCCCTGCTTCTAATGTCATCGCCGAAAAGGCCTGTACTTTCCCAAAGTACCTCCCTTGCACAACTCATGGTGCTCTAAATTGAAATCTGGAACCAGCCACCATCTCCCTCGGTACTCTCAAACCCCCATGGTGCAAATGTGCCATCCTCCTGTACATATCTCAGCATAGTCATCGTTGTTGCCGGGTACAATGAATCATCAATCGGGTTGGTCAACAACTTGTACAGCCTCTCATGTCTAGTACCAATCACTTTGGGTGAAGTGATGCTAGACCCTTTGGGGAAAAGAAGCACCTTCCCATCATCGAACAAGACCTCATAGCCCTTCTCCCTCGAATAGTAGAAACTGACACTCAGTTCTTCTTCAAGCCCAGAACATAAAGAACCTCTCGGTTAAAGTCATGGGAGGCAAAGACTCCTCTAAAATGATACGGGGCCCCACAATTCAGCCACCTTGACCTCTGGGTCATCTCCAAGCACTACCTCACATCTCCACATTGAGTAAGATCCGTCAAGTTCTCACTTAACCAATGCATGGTGAGAAAAGTGTTCACTATCACATACCGCACGGAGTAGTGGTCCTCGAGATAGACATGCAATCATGGTGTACCCTTGTCAAACTTGGTGGAAACTCTTCCACTTTTGTCGGGTTGCTTGTTTGTTTTTCTTGTTTGGACACCGTCTGCCCAACTATGGCAAGCAAAACACTTGACTTTTCATTTCTTCTTCCTTCACCCTTGGGCTTCGCTTCCCCTTGGACCTCTTTCGAACTTCTTTCTGCTAGTGGTAGCAGCTTGTTTGCCATTCTCCTCCCCTCTCATGACCTATAGATGAACCGCCATGCACATAACCTCTCTCCTGGGTCTCCTCCTCAACAAATTCATCCCAAAGACGCTCCCAACCGGGAAGCTTCCCTAGCACTAATGCCCTCCACAAAAACAACCTGTTGTTTGAGAACTCCATTCAATGTTGTTCTCAAAATATCACTATCAACTATGGCTTCCACCACAAATGCTCATCCTCACCAGACAATCTAGTATGTATGTGACCACATTTTCAAATTTTGGTCATTTTTATATTCTTTAGTTTTTTCCCTCAAACCATTTCCATTCTTATTTGTACTCGTACAATTTTAGTCAAAGACTCCTACATCTCATAGGCATGTGTCTTCCACGTGAGGAATCAATGATCCTTGATGGCATCAAGAATAAATTTCTTAGCCTTGATACTCTTCTATTATAGGTCGCAAGAAGAGTAGCATCAGTAAGTACCACAACAAGATGAGTAGTGGTATTCTCCACAATGTCCTACAACTCGTTCTCTTGCAAAAGCAAGATCATCCTTCCTTCCAAGCACCAAAATTTACGGCCCCATCAAGTCTCAAGGTTCTTCAACCCTCAAGAGCTATGACCTCTTCTGAAAATCACAAATTCAAAAATCTGCTCAGTGAAGTGACTGTTGTCCTTACTTTCTATCCGGCCGAAATTTCATTTTCTAACTCACATACCATGTTAATTTTCAAAATCCCAACCCAGTCAGCCTCACTGATTTTTCCAACAAATTTAAATGCCAAACTCGGGCCACAAAGATCGTTTCAAAGACATGTTACGTACCATGTTTCTAAAGATATACCTGCTTGTTTCAAAGATATGACTCGGCATCAGAGCCAAGATTCTGTTATAGCATCAGAGTCAAATAGTTACAAAGACTATGTTTCATCATCTCGCTATTCAACACCTTGTATTTCAAGATTCTGCTACAATACTGCTTCAAAGATTCTCATGATCAGAAAGTTTCAAAGATTCTGCTACAACATTGTGTTTCAAAGATATGGTGTTTCATCATATGACTCATCACTGTGTTTCAAGATGGTGTTTCAAAGATATGACTCATCAGAGCTTTTAAGTATATACTCACAAATGTTGTTTCAAAGATATGCTCAAGATCGTGGTTTTAGCATACGCAGCTTTCAAAGATATGACTCAAAGACTGCGAGCTTCAAAAGATATACCTAGCTGCATTTCAGCTGCATGACTCAAAGACTGTTTCAACATATAAAAAAACTTAACAAAAAAAAAAAAAAAAAAAAAAAAAAAAAAAAAAAAAAAAAAAAAAAAAAAAAAAAATAAAATATCAGCAATATGCAAAACTCAAAAAATATAAACACAAAGAATTTCTCAGAAGCTCATAAAAAAAAAAAAAAACCCACAAGGGGAAAACCAATTAGAGAGGCTTGTATTATTTATGAGCTTCTAATTCTTTTTACAAAGATATTCATTCTTCGTGATATTTACAATAAACTATGACATTCCTCAAAGTTTTGCTCCTCAATTCTCTCAACTGTAATTGCATAACTCAGATAAACAATTAATGTTGTACCTGATCAATAACAAAATGCCAAAACTCTGCTAAGATTAATTTTTTGTGCCACTCAATGTTATTCAGCATCCTTGGAATGCATGCCAATACCCTGAATTGCGCTTGTTATTCTTTTCTTCAACACCTCTCTGTTTCCCTCTTGTCTTCCTTCAACAAGAATTCTTTCAAATTTTTGTCGGTATCCTCACTCAAGAGTCTCTTGGCCTTCAAATTAAGATTTCTTCGCTTTACCAAGATTGCGTCTGGTCAGCCTTTAATCAACCTCATGAGGGAAGGTGAGGAGTTTTCTAATCTAACTACCAAGGACAGATTAGGTGGTCGAGATTTGGTGTCTCTTCACTCACCCTCACTTTAATCATAAAGTTATCTTTAATTTGCATCTCACAAATTAATTTGATTCAAGACCTCATTCAACAATTTCTCCCCTTAGGCGGCTAGGGAAGATAAACACTTGCCTTGGTATTTCATTTTAAATTGCAATTCAACACACAAATGTCGAAGATGGAAAGTTTAGAATGAAATTTAACTACCAAAACTACCGCCGCTATGGAAGATGCGTGATGGAATATTATTTATATCGAAGGATCTATTCCTACCATTGAGCGAGTAGCAAAGAGCTAACGGCCATGAAGGATGAAGAATGGGAGATTCTTTGGCTGCTCTAGGAACGAGCACAATGAGCGTATAAATATTTGGGTGGCTTTCAATATTTTGAAAGAAAGACAATGAAATATGCACAAATTGTATGAAAAACCATCGGCATCGAATAAGGCATTTCTAATGAAGAGATTATTTAATATGAAGATGTCAAAAGGTGGGTCTCATATGTATCATTTAAATGAATTTAATAATGGTTACTAATCAAGTTCCAGAAAAGTGGACTTTGATGATGAGGTTAGGTTCTTCTAATCTTGTGCTCATTGCCGAAAAGCCGGAATGGCTTGGTCATGGTCGGGAGTAACTCTGCTGGGTTCAAATACTTTAAAATTTGATGATGTTGTTGGTGTTATCCTTTAGTGAGGAAATGCTAATTTTAAAAGCACAGTGAGACATCAAGAAATGCATTGAACATGGAGAAAGAATGTGGGAAGACAAAAAGGATAGAGGAAAGGGCTCAGAAACCGTGGAAATTCTAATGGCGTATCCAAATCTAGACTTGGAAAGATAGTGCTAGGAATTGAAGAAAGGACATCTAAAGAAAGACTCCAGCAGAGCTCCAAAGAAACAAAGAGATGGACAATAGGAGAGAAATCAGAAATCAAATGTAACAAAGGACAGTTACGCTTGATTCTCAGAGATAATATTTCTGAGCCTGTAAGAGGATTCAGAGCCCATTTCATGCCACACCCCATAGGAAACATTTTCAGATTATGTTCAAGATTTTGGACAAGTCTATATTTGGGTGATAATAAAACCATGCAAAATTGTTGGAATGGGAAAGGTAAAAATAAAGCAACGAAATGGAAACCAATGGTTGTTGAAAGAGGTAAACATGTTCCAAATTTAAGTAAAAAATCTGATTTCAACAGGCGTTTTGCAAAGTGAAGGGTTGTATATCCATATTTACGATAAGACGTGGACATCAGCTGATCATTGGTGATATTTTAAAGAGAAGGTAGGTACATTGTATCTATGTATTGGTAATAATCGACTCTTCATATCTTTAGCTTCTACAGAGTGGGGTACATCATGGCATCATAGGGACACAGAGTGAATGGTATGCAGATCCTTCACAAAAGAAATTGTTAGCTGATCTTAAACAAATTGATTTGGACTTTGAGCATTGTGTTTATGGAAACAAAAGAGAGTTAGATTTCTTAGAGTCCAAAAAGAAAAGAAGAATGAAAGGTTAGAGCTTGTGCATACAGACATGGGACCACTGCATCATCTCTTGGTGGCTCTTATATTATGTTACTTTATTGATGGTGCAACTAGAAAACTTGGGTTTATCACCCGACAAAAAAACTGGATGTTTTTGATACTTTAAGAAATGGAAAGATTTAGTACACGAGACAGAAAAGTTTGAAGTGTCTCAGACAGATAATGGAGGTGAATACAAGAAGAAGGAGTTTGATGATTGCCACCACCATGGGATTCGTAAAGAGAAGATAGCTCCAATAACACCACAAGAAAATGGTGTCGAAAGATGAACAGACAATCATGGAGCAAGTAAGGAGTATGAGATTGCATGTTTGTTTTCCATACTGGGAAGATGTCAGATACCGGTCATTACTTAATACAAAGAGGACCTTCAAGCTCTTTGATGGTAGAATTCCAAAGGAGGAAATGATGTAAAAAGGTAAACTATTTTTTGAAAACTTTCGGTTAAGAAGCATTTGTCCATTGATAGCTAGAAAATAGAACAAAGCTTGAGGCAAACCAAGAAATGTACCTTTATTGATATGGTGTTAATGATTTTAAGCTATATGGGATTATGAAAATACCAAAATCATTAGGAGTAGAGATGTCATATTCAATGAGAAGGTCATGTACAAAGATCACATGCAGGGAAAGAAACAGGAAAAAAAAAAAAAAAAAAAAAAAAAAAAAAAAAAAAAAAAAAAAAAAAAAAAAAAAAAAAAAAAAAAAAAAAAAAATCAAAATGTACAACAACAGAGTAATAGGTTTCAAACACTTGCAGTAAGAAAGAAGGATCTACCTGTTTAAGTATACCCCCTGAACGTTTCTCTCCTTCATTATATTATTTTATTGTTGACTGATTCTGGTGTATTTTCTAACAACACTTGCAGTAGACACCAAAAAGAAGTGGGAGCAAGGCATGAAAGAGGAAATGGATTCCTCTTGAAACAACTGACTTGGGACTTGGTTCACGGTTCTGTAGGAAAGAGCACAGAGAATAAATGGGTTTACAGTTGAAGGAAGAAGATGGAAAGGAGAAAACGATAAAGGCTAGACTTTGTTGTAAAGGGGTTTGCACAAAAGGTATAGATTTTGATGAAATATTTTCTTTTCCCCGTTGTAGCTAAAATGACTTCAATTAGGACTATTTTGGGTCTTGTATGAGAAGATACTCTGAATCTTGAACATTTAGATGTAAAACAACTTTCTCCATGGGGATTTGGAGGAAGAGATTTATATGCAAAGCAATTAACATGGGTAAGAGGTCAAAGGGAAGGATAATTTGGTATGCAAGTTGAAGACGAGATTATATGGCCTAAAGAAAGATCCAAGGCAGTGGTAGAATACTTTGAAGTTTGACAAGTTTATGACGCATGTGGTTATAGTAGATGTCATTCTGATCACCTGTGGTTTATTTTAAAAAGCTAGAAAAATGAAGCTTTATTATCTTTCTACAGTATGTGATGGCATGCCACAGCAGGTCTAATATGCAAGATATAAAATGTCTAAGAAATTAGCCAATTCATTTTGGATGAAGGATTTGGGTGCAAAGAAAATCCTTGGTAAGGAGAATAATGAGACAGAAAAATTGCAACTAACATTGTCTTAGGGTGAGTAAGTAGATAAGGTGTTGGAGAGGTTTTAGAATGCAAAATGCAAAACTAGTTACTACACCTTCATCCATTTCAAATTAACTAAGGAAATGTGTCCCAAGACACAAAAGGAGATAGAATACACGTCCAGAGTCCCATATTCATCAAGCTGCCAATTGTTGATTAATATGGGACCCTGGACATGCAATGGTTTGCACAAGACTAGATATTAAACATGCAGTGGGAGAGAAGGTATATGAACAACTGTGTAAAGAACATTGGGAGGCAAGAAGTTGATTCTCAGTATTTGAGAGGTATTACTACACACGCATTGTGTTTTGGAGGTTCAGACACTTTTCTACGTGGATATGTTGATTCGACATGGCGTGTGATAAAGATGCAGAGGAGCACCACAAGGTATGTTTTCTACTATAGGTGGAAAAACAATAAATTGGATTTCAAAATCAAGTAGTATTGTTGCACTTTCAACAACAGAGGCAAGAGGCATGTTGGTTTCAAGCATGTGAGGCTAGTAAAGAGATGATTTGGTTACATAGTTTATGAGGAATTAGGAAAGAAGCAGGAGAATAGCGTGTTTGTACCGTGGACAATCAGAGTGCCATTCATTCATATTGTAAAGAAATCATCCTTCCATTCAAGACTAAGCATATACAACTCAAATACCATTTCACACAATCCGTCTTGGAAGATGGAAAACTGAAGATGGAAAACTGAAGCTGAAAAAGATACACACCAGCCAGAATCCTACAAACATGTTAACAAAGGAGTAACCAAGGAGAAGTCGAATTCTTGCTTAGTTTCAGTTGGATTTCAAGAATGAAGATGAAGATGAGAAATTTTCTGTGTCCAAGAAGGTTCAGAGTCCAAAGATATAAAGTATTGTTGAGATCAGTCTCCAAGTGGAGATTGTTGGTAGTGGTTTCCAATTATCTTCCCCGGACCAGAGGTCCTTGCTTTTAGCCATGTTTATACCTATGACCCCATAAGTATGTGTACACTCTAATGCCGGGAGTGTAGGGGTATGTCCAGTTATCCTACCGGGGTCTGGGGTGCTGGCCCCTCACGGGTCTCCGGGTGAAGCCCCTACAAAACTGCTCAAAAGTATATTGTAATTTGATTGTAAATCGACCGCTCATTATAAGGTCGCAGATCTAACGACAGAGATTATGTTAGGGTTTTTCTCCCTAGAAGGCAACCCTCTTTATGAGGGAAATGTATCATGGCTATGGATGGTGGGTGAATATTGTTTTCGGAGAGAGGAGATCAGGAGAAAGAAGAAGAGGGAAGTTACAATGGGTTTGTTGTGGGCTGTATCCCTTCATTTGCTGAATAACAATAAAGGAAGGACCGACACTCGTGGACTTAGGGCCCAATAATCGGGTGAACCACGAACTGCGGTGTCTCTCTATTGTGTGTCTTCTGTGTTTTGTTTCTCAAGATTTGTTTTATTTTATTCAAGGTCCCTCGCTTTTCTAACAATCACCTTCACCTTTCTTTAAATGAGAAAGTTGGTTGTTTTTATTTTATGTGTTTCAAAAAGGATGCAGGCATGTAGGGGAAGTCCTAGAGTACCCCAAAGTATCGTGAGTGTCCCATTTATGCAAGGGAAGTCCCCATTGAATTCCCCAAGTACTGGGAGTGTACAAGTGATGGTAGGGTACATTCCCAATGAAGTTCCCAAGTCTAGAGAGCATGGGGAGATTAGGGACATGCTCCCAACCCCAAGGACATGTCCCCATGGAACACAAGGGTTAAAAACTCATAGAGTATTAGGAATTCTGATTGAGTTTGACTTCAACGAGTGTAATTGTCTCATTTTGGCCCCAAATTGAGTTAACTTGGCAAGTATTAAGATTACTCACTGATTCCTGTAACACTGATCTATATACAAGACAAAGAAATGTTACAGATAATGGGAAGTCCAACTTGACTTCATTAGCACTGTGTGTATCATGAGACAACCCCAACAAGGAATAGTAGTGCATCTTTTACATAAAGAATTAAGAAACTTGTATTCCGCTTCTCTTATCTCACAACTCTTGTGCTCCCCTAAGAGAATTAACACTTCCAATCCTCTTCTCTCTTTTGGAAACAATTATAGGAAAATAACTTCATTTAATTGTCTTCTCTTGTCCGGAATTAACATAGCCGTGTGTATGTGAACTTTTCAAGTTTTTAAAAAGCACAACTTTTGAAGGTATTTGACAATACCTTTTAGCCTAGGGTCATATTGCCTCTATGGAAATGATGTTAGAGATGTTTGTTTTGGTCACTATCTCCTTCCATAATGTAAATGCCACTGTTGCTAATTGTTACTCTCATTAGATGATAGATCTATGAAGAAAATTATCTTAAAGAATTCAATGGGGATTGATGTACAGTAAGAGTCTTGAAACTGATTTTTAGGATTTTCTCATTCAATTATTTCTCAAACTTGATTGATTATGTATTTAAATTTTATACAAGCTGATCAGTACTTTTATGTAGTGATATTACCTTTTTCTTTGATGAGCAACATTTTGTTCACTGAATATTTAGTATCCTTTTCCCTCTTAGAACATAACGGCTTCCATCAAGTTCTAACTGCTGCTGAATGCTTGCATATAAATAGGTTACGAATGTGATTGGAGATAGAGGTTTAGAAGTAGTTGCTGAGAACTGTAGAAAATTAAGGTGACTTAGAGTGGAGCGTGGAGAAGATGAAGTTGGTTTGGAGGATGAGCAAGGCTCTGTTTCTCACAAAGGGCTTTCAGTTATAGCTCAAGGCTGTCCCAGTCTAGAGTACATTGCTATGTATGCTTCAGATATGACTGACTCAACCTTAGAATCTGTTGGTAAATTTTGCAAAAATCTGAGGGATTTTCGGCTAGTCTTGCTAGACAAGGAAGAACAAGTGACTGACCTCTCACTGGACAATGGTGTCATGGCACTACTGCTTGGGTGCCAAAAATTGAGGAGGTTTGGATTTTACCTAAGGCCTGGAGGATTGACGGACATAGGCCTTGGCTACATTGGAAAGTTTAGTAGCAATGTGAGGTGGATGATTCTGGGTTATGTTGGAGAAACTAACATTGGACTTCTTGAGTTCTCGAAGGGATGTCCAAATTTGGAGAAACTTGAATTAAGGGGCTGTTGCTTCAGTGAATATGCATTGTCCGTGGCAGTTCTTAGCTTGAGGTCTCTAAAATATATCTGGGTTTAGGGTTACAATTCAACGCCAACTGGAGTTGATCTTCTAGCTATGGAGCATCCATTTTGGAACATAGAGTTTACTTCAGCTTTCCATGTGACAGTGGATGGGTTTAATTTGGAAGCAGAAATTGCAGAGAAGCCAGCACATATATTGGCTTATTATTCGCTAGCGGGAAGACGAACAGACCATCCAGATTCAGTAATTCCGTTGACCTTATCATCATGGAATCGTCAGAATGTAGATGGATATTAAGTTGTTGTGTTATAGTTATTATTTGTGTAGATCTATGTACATTTTAATCTTCTAAAGAGTATAGCATATAAATGGTTATTGTGTTAGTTATACTTTCCTCAGTGTGCCTTTTGAAAGCTTTAAAGGCAAGAAGAAATAGCCATGCATTGGCCTTGTGCCTGTATTCCACCTGCAAGCATGGATTTTGTGCTGACTGCTTCACAGTTATATGGAGATGGATTCCTTAATCCGTCACGTTAAAGAGAAAAGTCTTGTTTTGTCAGATCTGATGCCTGTTGTCTGTATATTACGCAGAGGATTTGTCCATCTATAACATGCTCGTCACTACTTTACCACTGAAATGAATGCAGGCAACACCTGTAGGAGTTGCTAGAGCTATTCTTGTTTGAGGCTATCACATGCTAGATAAAATGGTGGCTTACTGGAAGCTGAGGACTGAGAATGTATTTATGTTTGAGATTGCATCATATTAAAAGCATGTAAGTTTATTGGAAACTGAATATCCCTGATGTATCCTTGTGTTGGACTTTTGGCCAGTACAAAAATACTGAATATATGCCCTAAGAATTCCTTATTCGAGGTTAAAAGAGGTTTCGAGTTCTACATTTGAGATTATGGCAAGTTAGAAAATCAGAAGGATGATTACAAGCCGAAGATTCCTTGTATTTAGAAACAATTGTCGACGATCATATTTCTAAAGCTAAGCCAGATTTATCTGTATTGCACAATTCCCCGTTGCGAGGTTTGCATCTTTAAATCACGGCTTTATATGAGGGGATCTAATTTGTAGCTTTCAGTGTTAAAGAAACCAATTTCTTCTTAGTGTGGAGAGTTCACATCCTACAGCTTGATTTTTTTCTTTTTCGATTGAAGAAAATTGATTGGCGTGATAGACAAAGGACATACTGCTACCATTTTTATATAATCGAAATATTTGTACATGGCCAATGTTGAAATACATATGCAACTTTAAACAGAATGAACAAGCATAATAATATATGAGCCGCGAAGATGTATTTTTAAATAATAATATAAGCCGGTGATGCTCCTAGGACTTACTTTCAGTTATTTGGAAAGCTGTGGGAGGAGATGTCTTCTACAGAAGAAGCAACTCCAGTACTCCAGCACTCAAACATGAACCAGGAAATGATAGAGGCGGGACGCGGACGATAGCAGTGGGTTCAGGTGGAGGAGGGACGCGAAGGTGGTGAATTGATGGCGGGGATGGGTGGGTAGGTGGTGAAATGATGGCGGGGATGTATGGGATGGGGTGATGGCGTGTATGGACGGGGGCGTAGCCGGCTGGAGGGCGGAGGGGATCGGAGACGGGAGTCGGGACGTCGTGAAAGGACGACCGACAAAGGTCCATTTCGTTTGGACCTTAGCCTACGCCATTTCAAAATCATAAAGCCCATCAAATTTGACAGTTTCGAATAGTTAATTATTTTGGCCCTTTTCTTCCATTCGCCTATCACTGGTTGCCCTTAAATCCCACTAAATCAACGGTAAAAATATTCATTCGGCATATCCACGTCCATGGCTTTCAACTCCCCCCACAAACCCCACGAAATCAATAGTAAAAAGATTCGTTCGGCATATCCACGTCCAAAAGATTCGTTCGGCAGCATTGTGGGGGAGTTGAAAGCCATGGACGTGGATATGCTGAACAAATCTTTTTACTATTGATTTAGTGGGATTTATGGGTGAACCAGTGATTGGCGAGATTGGCGAATGGAGAAAAGGGCCAAAATAATTAACTATTTCTCAACCTCTCACTAGTTACGTTGAAGGCATTCTTTTAGTGGGAGGTTTTCTCGAGCGTTTCGTCGTCTGTCCACATCGTATGAACAATTGCCACATGTTTTTGTACACAACAAATAAAAACACCTCTCGTGCACCTTTCTGCCACGTGCCATGCGTTTTTCTGCAACCTATCAGCAAGTGTCGAATGGAGGTGATGATGTGCTTTGGGCAAGAGGCGGTGGGGAGGCAGATGGTCGTCCTGATCGAGGTGGCGGTGGAGGTATTCTGAAAACATAATTGGTATTTGTCCTTTTGAAGAGGAGACACCCTGGGACATTCTTACTAGCAGGATGATGAACAACCCCAATGACAAAGGTCCCGACAGTATTGTGGCTCAGGTCTAATACTTGAAGCATGCTCATCCCCGACAGTTCGCCGCTCAGCCCATTGTTTCTCAAGCTAAGTTGCATCAGAGACGGGGGGAAGGACTGCTGGAATAGGGCTGGAGAGTTGATTATTGCTTACATCAAAGAAATTCGGGTAGTAGTGTGGTGTGGGTACCCTGCAACATTGGAAGATGGAGGAACACGAGAAATAAGCGCATAAGGGCACCATCACCATTCCTTGCTAGGTCTTGGACTTCCAGTATGTGCAAGGCCTTATCGACCAGTAACAACAACACCGCTCTTATTGACATTGCCAATAATGAGCTTTTGATCAAATTACATTTCCCTGCAACTCAGTGCTCACACACCTTACACGGTTAAATTCATCCTGTGAAACCAAATTCCTTTTCCTTGTCAATCCAGATTATGTTTCCTTATCATTCATGGGAAAGAGTTTTTGAAATCCTGGGCACATGGATTTTTCGCAATCATGGTGTTTGCTAAAGTACACCGAAGATATTCTGGTGGAGGTATTGAAGAATTTGGATGCAAAGTCCCTGGCCATGGCGAGCTGTGTCAACAGGGAGTTGAAACGTGTTGTGGAGACAGATAACCTATGGGAGGGGATCTGCACAAAGCAGTGGCCTACAGCTGCTGATTCACTTTTCATGACACGATTCTGACAGTCCTACCCCCACTTCTCTATCGTCCTGTTTCGTGCAAGACAAAGATCTCCCAAGCATGACAACATTGCCATGTACTCCTGTCAACATTTGTTTTTCTTTCATTTAATTTTTTTTTGGTTTGGCTTTCATAGTTTTGTAGGCCATATTTTTTTTTGGTTTGGCTTTCATAGTTTTGTAGGCCATAGGCTTCAACAAGGGTTTCTGAATTCATAATCGAGTTTTTATGCTAGAGAAGAGCTTATACAACCTCATACACATTTGGAATTTGTATCATTGTGTCCTCATCTTGTGTGCAGTATCAAAGTCTAATGTGCTATGTACCAACCTTTGTTTACCTATTTCTTTGTCTTCAAACGTACATTACGACGAAGTGTTATAGACTAGGTCTTTCAATCAAGGGCATGTATCTAGGTTCTACAATGTTCGTTATTTTTTTTAGAGAGCTCTTGTAGTGTTGTTTTGGAAACCTCATATTAAAAACCTCTATACTATGCTTATGCAACTTTCTACCTTCCTATTAGTATGTGGGCATTAATCTTTTGATTTTTATTTTGGGTGTTTGAAGCACAGGGCTAAAATATGCATAACTCTATGCTTATTAGGAACTCATCTTATTCCTTCTCTTGGGGAGAGAGGTTTACATCAATATATGTACACTCTAACACATACATTTTTAAGTAGATTGACAAGTGAATTCCTTTATCAGTCTTGATTGTGTTTTCAGATACATTTTCTAGAAATCTATCATTTTCTGATCTTTTTTGTTAGTGTGTTTTTTTATGTTCTTTTTTGCATTTTTATGTGTAAATCTACGCGTGAGATGAAAATTGTTCAATTGCCCATGGATTTTCTCATGTAGCTCTTGGGTTTATTAGTTTTCAATACTTATCTTTGGGTAGCATGTCATGAATATTGTAGCCTTTTGCCATGTTATCTTCTGAATTTTTATGAATTTGCAGTGTTTTTTTTGCCCCTATATAAGCATCTTTTGGGACTAAGAACAACGAGCTAATTTATTGAACTTTGTGTGGCTAGTTTAAAGAACTTGCAACTTTACCTTTGTGCCCTAGCTCATAAGATACTTCAGTAGAGAAGATTGATGGCAGAGCATTTAGCTTCCATCTTTGGTACTGAGAAAGACAGGGTCAACTGCCCTTTCTACTTTAAGATTGGAGCATGCAGGCATGGGAGTTTACCATATATTATTTCAATTTCTATTGGGAGTTTACCCTTCAAATCCCAATCCATCCAACATTCTATTGCTGCTATGTTTCTGCAACACTTTTGCAAATTCCTAATATAGATATTCCCCTATGATACTCCCAA
>SNQJ01S0111700.1:24708-53465 GCA_010110895.2 Picea sitchensis | reverse complement strand
CATGCATCATTATAGCCATACCAGAGTTATTTCATTTGGGATATGTGGTTAGAGCATAGGAGGATATCCATATTGTATTGGATCGGTTCACGGAGATTTCAAATGACAGAGTGATGGGTGGCATTATCCACTACAAAGGCCACACACATACAGTCCTTGAGTCCACACTTTGGAAGGAGATTATTAGGGATATTCATGATCCACCTTTGACAGGGAATTTTGGGTACTCATATGAGTATGAGGCACCACAAGTGATAGGGATACTTTCCAAGGAGGTATCTAGACTCCACGGATCACTTGAGTACATTGACAATGATAAAGTAGCAGATTTTTCGGTACATTTTGGCAGGAGCCAAAAAAAGTTACAATTACATATTTTATTCCTAGTACGTGACCATCAGATGTTGGCATACCAAGGACTTTACTCATTTTGACTATGATGATTACCAGTATGGCACAACAACAAATAAAAGGTATTGGGAGTGGTGGAATTCCAATTTGGTGTTGGGATCTAGGAATTCATCTTAGTGGTAGATTGACTCGGATGATGATGAGCAACAGAGTTGTGACGGTGATTGGGATGCTTTATGTTTGGGACGTTAGGAGAGGGGAGGTCGAGACTTACTCTATAGTGCCAGACAGACTTGAGGCCAGTCATGAACTTGCAGACTTATACTTCACTAAGACACTTTCATAGGAGAGGATTCATGATGGTGGCTTCAGTACCTTCAGGGAGATCAACTTGGGGTTCCTGGAGAGGACAATGCAGACTAAGCACATTGGTATGACGGTGATGATCAAAGTGGTGCAACATCAACATGGTGGTATCTTTCCAGGATTAGTTTGTGACCTTGGGATCACATCGTTTGACAGTTCAACCACTATTAGAGAGGAGAGAATTGACTTTGACCTTCCAGAGTTTGATTTTTGGAGGCTTAGGAGTGGTTGCTTGGAGGGGTGGTCTTTTGAGGAGATGATTGAATTTATATATTTTATGATTGATTGGCATATCATGAGCAGTCAGGTATATCCTTGTAGTAACACCTTACAGACTAGTGCTATGAGTATAGGGTGCTTCCTGTCATACAGGTTAGTTTGGGACCCTGAAAAATTTACCATCTATGGGGTTTGTGTTAGAAAAAAAGGATCGCAGAGCAATAAAATAAAACAAATGCAGAAATAAAACACAAAAGATACATAATAAAACAGAGACATGGATATACATGGTTCACCCAGTGTGGGCTACGTCCACCGGAGAAATTTCCATGTCCTTCCTTTATTATTATCCAACAAATGAAAGGATACAACCTACAACACACTCTTTGTAACTTCCTCTTCTCTCTCTCATAGTCTCCTCACTCAGAATACAATATTGGCAATGATACATAGCCGCAATACATTTCATTCATAAAAGAGGGTTTCCTTCTAGGTCAAAAAACCCTAACTTAACTTCTACCGTCAAATCTGCGACCTTATAATGAACGGTCCAGATTTACTATGAAATTACAATATACATTTACAAGGCAATTTTTCCTTCGGGGGATTCGCTACCGAACCCCTGCCAGGGGACCTCTTTCCCATGGACCCCACAGGGGGGATAACCTCCCCCTACACTCCCTTGCATGGAGGAGTGTACATTCTTCTGGGGTGTAAAGTCTTCATGGGGTATAAACACAGCTGAAAACAAAGAACTCTGAATCAAGAAGATAATCAGGCTCCACAACCAACAATCTCCCACTTGGAGACTGATCTCAAAAACTCCACCGCTGTTGTATCTACTCGACTATTATCCTTCTTGGACCTGGAAAATTTCCCATCTTCATTTTCATGCTTGAAGACCAACATAAACTGAGCATGAACTCGGTTTCTCCCTAGTTACTCCCTTTGTTAACATGTTTGCAGGATTCTGGCTAGTGTGTATCTTTTCCAACTTCAAGTGTCCATCTTCCAAGACAGATCATATGAAATGATACCTAAGTTGTATATGCTTAGTCTTCAAATGGAAGGTTGAGTTCTTTGCAAGATGAATGGCACTCTCACTGTCATAGTACAACCTGCTATTCTCCTACTTCTTTCCCAATTCCTCCATAAACCTCTGTAACCAAATCATTTATTTACTAGCCTCTGTAGAAGCAACATACTCTGCTTCTATTGTTGAAAGTGCAACAACCTTTTTCAGTTTCGAAATCCAACTTACTGTTGTTCCACCTATAGTAAAAACATACCTTGTGGTGCTCCACCTGCTATCTTTATCACCTTCCATATCTGAATCAACATATCCCTGTAGAACAATGTCTGAACCTCCAAAACATACTGCATGAGTAGCAGTACCTCTCAAATACCTGAGAATCCAATTTACTGCCTCCCAATGTTCTTTACCTGGATTGTTCATATACCTTCTCACAACTCCCACTGCATGTGAAATATCTGGTCTTGTGCAAACTATCGCATACATCAAGCTGCCAACTGTTGATGAATAAGGGACCCTTGACATGTATTCTATTTCCTCCTGTGTCTTGGGACACATTTCCTTAGTTAATTTTAAATGGCTAGCCAAAGGTGTACTAACTAGTTTTGCATTTTGCATTCTAAACCTCTCCAACACCTTCTCTATGTACTCACCCTGAGACAATGTTAATTTGCAATTTTTCCTGTCTCTTGTTATTCTCATAACAAGGATTTTCTTTGCGGCACCCAAATCCTTCATCGCAAATGAATTAGCTAATTTCTTCTTGAGAACATTTATATCCTGCATATTAGACCCTACAACAAGAATGTCATCTACATACAATATAAAGATAATATAGCTTCCATTTTCTATCCTTTTAAACATTCCTCTCAAATACTTTAGAATCCAATTTAATGCCTCCCAATGTTCTTAATTGATTGTTCATATACCTTTCTCACAACCTCCCACCGCATGTGAAATATCCGGTCTTGAGAATACCAACGATACATCGTTTCCACAACTGTTGATGAATATTGGACCCTTGACATGTATTCTATTTCCTCCTCGGTTCTTGGGACACATTCTTTAGTTAATTTGAAATAGCTGGACAAAGGTGTACTAACTAGTTTTGCATTTTGCATTCTAAACCTTCAACACCTTCTTCTATGTACTCACCCCGAGACAATGTTAATTTGTGTTTTTTCCTGTCTCTTGTCATTCTCATAACAAGGATTTTCTTTATGCACTCCAAATCCTTCATCGCAAATGAATTAGCTAATTTCTCTTGAGAACATTTATATTATCCTCGCATATTAGACCCTACAACAAGAATGTCATCTACATAATATAAAGATAATATAGCTTCCATTTTCATCCTTTAAAATAAAACACAATGATCAATGACATCTACTATAACCTTGTTCTTCATAAACCTATCAACTTCAAATACCATTGCCTTTGGGCTTTTAGGGCCATACAATCTCTTCTTCAACCTCAACAAATTCCTCCTTCCCTTTGACCTCATACCCCTGCGGGTGCTGCATATAAATCTTCTTCCTCCAAATCCCCACATGGAGAAAAGTTGTTTTTACATCTAACTCGTCAAGATGTAAATCTTCATCGCCACAAGACTTAAAATAGTCCCAATTGAATTCATTTTAACAACAATGAAAATATTTCATCAAAATCTATATACCTTTCTTTGTGCAAACTCCTTTACAAAATGTAAGTCTAGCATTGTACCACTTTTTCCTCCATCTTCTTCTTTCAACTGTAAACCCATTTATTCTGCAATGCTCTTTTTCCTTGGTAAATAAACATACTTGGAACTTGGTTTAGTTTCCAAGTATGGTTATTTACCATGTAATCCATTTCCTCTTTCATGGCTTGCTCTAATTTCTTTTTTGTGTCTACATGCATTGCCTCTTCATAAAATTCTAGTTCACCGTAATCAATCAATAATAAATAATACAATGAAGGAGAGTATCGCTCGGGGTCAGCATTTACTTAACTCGGTAGATCTTCTAACAACACCTGTAGGAGTTTGAGGTACTTGTCAATCCCGTTGTTGTACATTTTGATTTTTGGTACCTTTGGAATTTCTTTTTAGTGATCTCATCAAGCATTATGTATTCTCGTTTTTCTTTTCCCTGCTTTCCTTGCAACTCATCTTTGTGCATGACCTTCTCAATGAATATGACATTCTATTCTAATGATTTTGTGATTTTCATAATCCCATAAGCTTATAACTAAAATCATTAACATCGATCCAATAAAGGTACACTTCTTGAATTTTGCCTCAAACTTTGTTGTATTTTTCAATATGGCAAATGCTTCACAACCAAAGTTAAAAAATCGCTTACCTTTTTTCTTGTCCATGCCTCCTTTGGAATTCCACCATCCGGGGACCCCAGTCCTTCACGCTTATTAAGTAAACAACAATATCTACAATATCTTCCTAGAACTCAGAAGGGAAAACTAACATGTAATCTTTCATACTCCTTGTATGCTCCATGATTGTCATATGTTCATCCTTTTGACACCATTTTCTCAGGGAAAGTTCCTAGAACCTGTCCTTTCTCTCATGAATTCCATGGTATTAACGGTAATCATCAAACTCCTTGTTGCAATATTTTACCTCCTTACTGTCTTATCTCGGTATTTCAACCTTTTTCCTTTTCTCATTCTCAACCAAATCTTTCCATTTCTTGCAAAAAAGTATCATAAACATCAGATTTTTGTTGAATTAAATAAAGCCAAGTTTTTCTACTTTCATCAATAAAAGTAACATAATAATGAGATTCCAAGAGATGATATTTGATATGGTCCCCATACACTATATATGCACAAGCTCTAACCTTTCACTCTTTCTTTTTCTTTCCAACTCTTAGAAATATGACTCTTCTATTTTCCATAAACACAATACTCACATAAATCCAAATCAATTTATTTAAGATATGGCAACAAATTTGCCTAGTAAAGCACCGTGATCCCTCACTCATGTGTCCAAGCCTATGATGCCATAGTGTTTTATCCACTGCCATGTAGAAGCTAAAGAGATAGAAGAGTCAATATTACAGTACATAAATACAATGTACATACCTTCCTCTTTGCTATCACCAATGATCCTTTGGCACCTTTCCACACCTTATTCAAGTAAATATGGATATACAACCTTCAATTTCCAACTACCATGTTGAAATTAAATTTTTCCTTAGATATGGAACATGTCTTACCTCTTTCAACAAACTACTGGTTTCCCACTCTTTCTTTTTATTTTTACCTTCCTATCTCCAACAATTTTGCATGGTGTATCATCACTCCAAATGAACATGTCCAAAATCACCTTGGAACATAATCTAGAAAATGTTTCCTATGGGTGTGGCATGAAATGAAGCCTCTCAATCTACTACCTTAAGACTCAAAAATATTATCTACGTAAAGAATCAGTACATCTTGTAACACATCACCGTTACATTTGCTTCCTAATTTCAACAGGGCAGTTGAAAATTGAAGGTTATATATATCCATATTTACAAATAAGTCCTTTCTTCCCACAATTCTAGCACTCTATCTTTCCTCAACCGATTTGGATCTTCCTTCCTATAATTTCCACGCTTCTTGAGCCCTTCCTCTATCCTTTTGTTTTCCCTTTTCTCCATGTTCAATGCATTACTCGATGTCTCACCTATGATTTTCCTTCACATTTCCTCACTAAGGATAACACCAACAACATCATCAAATTTTAAAGTGTTTGAACCAGACAAATATTTACCATTTACAACCATGACCAGTCGTTCTAACTTTTCGGGTAATGAGCACAAGATTAGAAGAGCCATGACCTCTACTATCAAAGTCCACTTTTAGTTTAACTTAGTTCATTAATAATAATCATATTAAATTTCATTTAAATGATCTACAAATCGCACTCCACCTTCTAACATCTTCATATTAAATAATCTCTTCATTAGAGATACCTTATTGGACGTAGAGCATTTTTCTCATACAATTTAGCCAATGCATCCATCAACTCCTTCGTTGTATTTCTTTTGAAATATTTAAAAGCCACCAATACTTCCTGTGCTCAACTGTATCAAGCTACTGCCTGGCCAAGAACCTCCATTCTTCATCCTTCATTGCCTTCGACTACTTTGATATTCCACCCAATGGTAGGAGTAGATCCTTTTGATATAAATAATCTTCCATTTGCATTTTCCATAACTCAGGTTTTGGCTAAATTTCTAATCTAAACTTTTCCATCTTCCGGCCATTGCTCCCACTGAATCCAAGAACCCTTTTCTTCCTTTCTCTCGATACCATTGTTAGAAAAATTTAAACAGATCACGTAGTAGTAAATAAAACAAATGAGAAAAATAAAACACGTGTAAGATACACAATATAATAATAGAGACACAGTTGCAAGATACCGTATATATAAAATATGCAATCGTAAACTAAAGTTAGAAATGACGTATAACAGAAAAATATCCAGTATAATCTTCACAACACACATAAATGATATACTTTTAAATAGCAACTTAAATAGCACTTTGAATAAGATAGTAATGTTCACAGGCCTCCTCGAGAGGGCAACCTCCAGTCGAACAGCAACGCCTCAAGATAATAATATCCAAGCTAGGGTTCCCTTACCCCTCAAATCTATTTATATACTAAAAGAAGCATCTAGAGGAAGATCCTTCTAGCCGAAGCTTCTGTGCTAGGTTTTCTTACATCCGCCTTAGTCTAATTTATTGAAAGCGTCTACAATATTGACCTTTATTACATCCTAATACATTGATATATCTATGTGTGTGGGTTAGACCTTAACATGTCCGCCTCTTTAAAAACAACCTTGTCCTCAAGGCTTCGGATGAGGAACTCAAGGCGTATGGTAGTCGGTTCCCAAGTGGCATCTACTGAGTTGTATCTTCATCAGACGAAAGCAATCTCCTTGATGGTTCTCTCGACGCCAGACGACGCTTCCCTCCGGGTCTCAAAACCGCCGGGTTGTAGCTAAATGGATCCTTCTTCAACTCTCGAAGGTTGGTTTGAAGTTGGCACCGGGTTCCACTCACCTTCTTCAAGAAACATGAAAAACAGGATGTAGCTTCCAACGGGATCGGGAAAGAGCGCCAATCGATATGCGACGTCCCATACTTTAGAACTATGGGCGGGCCATAAAAATTTGGGGGCTAGCTTCGGGACACCCGCCGCATTGAGGGAAGTGCTTTTTATGGTTGCAGCCGTAGAAACACTTGATGCCCTTCTACAAATTGACGCTCCGAGCGACCTTGACTGGCTTGTCGCCCATTCTCCCCGCTCGGGCCATGACCAAATTCTCTTTAAGGGTACGGCGATATCCTCGACTGTGTTTGGTCAATTTCCTGGACCTTCGAGGTACCCGTAAGTATGAGATAACCGACGGCATTTCCGCCCATACATAATCGCTTCAAAAGGAGTCATGCGAAAGGTTGTATGGTATGTAGTGTTGTACCACCATTCGGCGTAGGGTAACCATTGAGCCCATCGGTGTTGTTTTTCCCGATGCAAAGCACCTCGCATAGGTTTCAAACACTTGTTGGACGACTCCGCTTGACCATCCACACTGTGGATGATAAGTTGAGTTGAGATACAATTGTGTGCCTTGTAGCTTAAATAGTTCTTGCCAAACTTGCTTGTGAAAAGTTGGGTCTCGAATGTAAACAATAGAGTTTGGCATGCCATGAAGCTGAAGACCTGATCCATGAAAATTTGGGCCATGGTATAGTAAATGGGTGGTGAAGAGCACAAAAATGAGCATACTTGAAAGTCGACATCCACCACCACCATTATCACCGATTTATTCCCCGACGGTAAGCCCTAATAAATCCATAGATATATCCTTCCAAATATTTCCGGGAATGTGGGAGCGGGTTGGAGTGTGCCCGAGATTTGATCAAGCTTCTCCCTTTGTTGGCGCTGGTATTACCTCACATTCAAATTTCACAAACTTATTTGATGTCCCTGCTTTCATACCATCCCAAAAAAGGAGCGTTTAACTCTGACATATGTTTTGGTGAACCCCGAAAGTGCCCCAATGGGTGTAGCATGAAGCTCGAGAGTACCGTGGATTTGAGCTTGGATTGTTTACTTAAATACAAGCTTAATTCCTTTGTATTGAAGCTCATCCCGGATCCAAGAGTACCCTGGGGAAGCTCGAGAGTTGGCTTGCAATTGTTGGGTCAGATTCAAAATTTTGGGATCTTGAAGCGATTCCTTGCGCACAGCTTGGAGACAATCGTGTACAATGAAGGAAAGAGAAAAGATCCTTCACTTCATATTTCCTCGACAAAGGCATCCCAAATTACATTGTCTTTTCCCTCTTGTAAATGATCTCATAATCATAGCCAAAGAGCTTATGACCCATTTTGTTGCTCCCCGGAGGAAATGTAATGTCTTAAAGTATTTGACGCTTTGATGGTCTGCCTTAATTTGAAATCTTTGCCCCAAGAGATAAGGCGTGACACCATAATTCAACCGCATGCAAAATCGCCAACATTTACTTTTCATAAATAGGTTTGCCCGCATTCTCGCATAGTTGCTTCCTCGTGAAGGCCAAAGGTCGACCGGCTTGCATAAGGACATGCCAATGCCTTCACGATGCATCGCATTCCAACACGCATGTCTTTGTGAAGTCGTGGAGAGCCAGAACCGAGTGGTGCACATGGCTACCCTTCAAAGTTTGGAAAGCTTGAGCACCGCAGGGTCCAAGTGAAAGAGTTCTTTAAGGAGAGCCGTGAGAGGCAATGCAATCTTTCCATAGTTCTTAACCTAATCCTATGCACACCGCGGAGGCACAAAATCCACACAATATTTTGAGAGTCTTAGGGTGCGCCAATCTTGCATAGCTTCACTTTTCGGTCCACTCCCACACCATCCTTGCCCACTCCAGATGACCGCGACTCACCGACGCCAAAAGCACATTTGACTGTTTGAGGAAAAGCTCGTGCTAAGCTGGATCAGAACTTGATCCACATGAGTCGCATATGGTCTTTCCATGTCTTGCTATATATGAGGATATCATCAAAGAAAATCCTAGACAAAATGACGAAGAAAGGGGCTGAAGACATGGTTCATGAGGGCTTTGAAAGGTGGAGGGGGTGCATTACACAACCCAAAGGGCATGACCAAAAACTCAGTGGCCCTCAAGGAGTGAGAAAGGTCATCTTAGAATGCTGCCCCCTTTCATGACCGGTGATAACTGTTTAAGATCAAGTTTGGTGAAGAATTGCACCACTCTCAGTTCATCCGTGAGGTCATCAATGACCGGATGGGGAATTTTTCTTTGATGGTGAGTTTTTTTTGAGGGCATGGAAGTCACGACACATTTGCCAAGAACCTTCTTTCTTAGTACCATGACCTAATCGGGAGGAGTAAGGGACTGCATTTCAGGGACGGATGACCCGACAAGAAGGGGAGTTCCCGACCATTTTTTCAATTTCATTCTTTGGGCAAATTGGTGGCGATATGGACATATATTAGGAGGAAGGCTTGTCCGGGACGCAGGGAAATGGAAACGATCATGGATGCCTCGCAGCGGGAGTCCTTGGGGAGTGGAGAAGACTGCTTGATGTTTAGTCATATGAGGGCTTGGAGGTCTTGGGGGCACGGGTGGGATCTCTCGGTGGTTTGAATGGCATGGAGTTGGGCTATGACACCAATGACCTTTTGAGCAATTTCTCCATGCGATGAGAACTCGATGATTTCGTGAGAACCCGCAGTTGATGCCTTGAAATTTATGAGTGTGGCCACCTTGGTCAAATTGCAGGGTTGTCTCCCGAAGTCCATGAGAATGGGACCTGCTGTCTCCGAGCCATTCAAAGACCTAACACAATGTCGCAACCTCCCATGTCAATAGCAAACATATGGGATTTGAGGTCAGGAAGTCACCTATTTGAGACGACATTTTCACAGCGCCATCCGCATTTCATAGAGCCACCATGGGTAATCATGATTTGGAAATTATTAACAACATGGATATAGTAATGTGTTTATTGGGCGCATGTGGCTAATGAATGTTGTGTGTGTTGCCACTATCAACTAAGATGATGAAAGACCTTTCGTGCTTGATATAACCGACAGCTTGAGAGTCTAGCGTGGAGAAGCCCGTGAGAGCATTGAGGGAAAATGGATGGGTTCTTCCGCAGGGAGTCTAAGGAGGCCTCATTTCGCTTCGGGTGACTCGTGAAGAAGTGTCATCATCGCCTCTTGAGTATCCCTCGTGAGAGGGCCATAGCAGATTTTGTTCCTTACATTTGTGGCCCTGGAAATATTTGTCATCACAATAATAACAGAGGCCTTTGAGTTGTCGCTCAGCCATCTCGCCCCGTGTCAATTTTTGGATTTTAAGTGGAGGGGGTAGTGGGGTTTGATCGGGCTTTGAAAGTACCTGATAAAGGAAGGTTCACGGTTTTGAGAGGAAACAATTTGTTGTGCTTCTTTGGCTTTTTTGTAGCCTCCACCCAAGTCGTAGGGTCGAGCCATGAGGACATGGGCCCAACCTCCTCCTTGAGGCCATCAGAAGAACTTGTGAAAGAAGGCATCAGCCATGCCCCCTGTTCGAAAATCTAGCCAAATGCGCCTATGAAGTCTCTCGAATCGCGGGTTCGATTGTTTCAACTTTGTTAAACGAACTAAATGGTTGGTGTCGTCAAAGCATTCATAAAGCTCAAGAACAAATTGGGTCATCCAAGCAATATATCCTTGACGGGAAGTTTTTCTCCATTGCCACCACCAACGGCCGTTCTCGATCGAGATGGAGAACACCATACCCTGAAGTTTGGCCAAGTCATCGGTGGTAATGTTGTAGAGAGAAATAATATTCCATTTATGTGACCCAAATCCGGCAATCTGAAAGAATCAAATTTAGTTACATCCACCATGAAGGCTTATGTCCCTTGAAAGTGATGTGGTTGAAAGGAATGGGAAGAGGTTTCTCCTTTCCCGGCCTTTTAGGTGCATCATCATCGAGGGATTTTGAGTTTAAGCGGCGCTACAACGCATTGCATTCAAGTTCATTTTTTACTTCCGCCATTGCGACCTGCATTGATACCGACGGATGCATTCATGGAGGCATCACGGAGGCAATAGTAGCACTAAGTCGTTGCACTTCTTGTTGGGCCTCAAACCATGTTGCGGTGGTACAGTTGGTGACTCAGTTCTTGGTTACGGTAAGGGCCATGGTGGACGGGTGACTAAAAGGTGGGGTCAAGGGGTCTCTAATTTTTGCGTAGTGCTGATATGGATAAAGTGATAAGGAGAAGAGATGAATCTAATGGAATAGGGTCTCAAATAATGGTGAAAATGGGTGACTAGTGCTGCTGCTGGTCAGAAATTTTGTAGAAAAATGATATGGGGAAAGTGATGAGGGCAAAGAGATGAGTCTAATGGAATAGGTCTCAATGGTAAAAATAAATTCTATACTTTTTTTTTTTTTCACCGCTGGGTTATGCTTTGGTCTCAAGAATGCCGCAAGTAAAGGTTGAATCCCCACCAACTGTAGAGTATTTACTTAGCAACCCCAACACGGATGCGGGTTAATTGTGATCCGGCCGGTTTAATTTGTTTATATTGTTGTTTATGTTCCCCAAGCGGTTAGGTATTCAAGGGTTCTAATGCATAAGGTTTGCCATGTGCTATAGCTCGATATAATGCGGTCCAAACAAGACGCCCAATATCTCGTGGCACTAACTAAGGAGGATAGACTGCGACTCCTTAGCCGCATTCACCCACCTCGCCACCCGTGCAATTTCAGAGAGTATCTTCCCCGGTTTCTTGGTGACACTATAAAGGTGGCCGGCTAATCATAGGTTTATCTACGAGGCTCTGTGAAATCTAGGCCGTCCGCATTACTGTGTGTTGTCCGATGCTACCACCGGCGGGTACCGTACCAACAGGGGTTACAAGGGTGGCCAACAAACGTGCGCTTAAGAACCACTTGTATTTCCTGCGTGTATGAATCCCTCAACCGTGGGTTTATGCGCGTAACGACAGATCTCTGTGGCTTAAAGACGCCGGAATACGTCTCTACCTTGAAAAAAAATACCCACAATTTCTGCCAAGGAAAGTGCTATGATACCACTTACAAGATACCAGATATATAAAATATGCAGAACAGAAACGAAATGCTAGAAATGATAGAATAACAGTAAAATATCCAGCATAATCTTCACACTACACAGAAATGATATACGAAATAGCAACAGAAATAGCACTTTGAATAAGATAGCAATGTTCACAGGCCTCTTCAAGGGGGAAACCTCCAATCGAGCAGCGCTCTGTTACAATAATATCCAAGCTAGGGTTCTCATACCCTCGACTCCTATTTATACTAAAAAGAAGCATCTAGAGGAAGATCCTTCTAGAAGCGGACGCTTCTATTAGGTCTTCTTACATCCGCCTTAATCTAATTTATTGAAAGGTCTTATTAATATTGACCTTTATTACATCCGAATACATTGATATATCTATGTGCGGGTTAGGACCTTAACACACAGATATACATGGTTCACCAAGTGTGGGCTACGTCCACTAGAGAAATTGCCAGGTCCTTCCTTTATTATTATCCAACAAATGAAGAGATACAACCTACAACACACTCGTTGTAACTTCCTCTTTTCTCTCTCATAGTCTCCTCACTCATAATACAATATTGACAATGATACATAGACACAATACATTTCCCTCATAAAACAAAGTTTCCTTCTAGGGAAAAAAAACCTAACATAACTTCTACCGTCAGATCTGCGACCTTATAATGAACGATCCAGATTTACTATGAAATTACAATATACATTTACAAGGCAATTTTTCCTTCAGGGGCTTTGCCCCTGAACCCCCACCGAGGGAACGCTTGCCCCCAAACCCCACAGGATGGGTAACCCCCCCTGCACTCCCCCACGTGGAGGAGTGTACATTCTTCCAGGGTGTAAAGTATTCATGGGGTATAAATATTGTTGAAAACAAAGACCTATGAATGAGGAAGATAATTAGGCTCCACAACCAACAATTCATTTGTTCTCATGAATGGAATTTGCAGATGATATGTTGGGAGATTGTCTAGAATATACTTGGATGATTGCAGTAGACATGAGGTACTGAAGTATTGGAGATTTTCCCTTTGATAATTTGAGACTAGGTGTAGTAGATTCCCTATATGTTGGTGATCACATTGACTTCTCTATGACATCTAATCTTAGAGTGGGGATACATTGGATGGGCATGATAATCGATAGTAGATGTGATCCTTTTAGGCATTACAACTTGTGGACATAGAGTGGGAATGAGGGTGAGACGACTATGATCAAAGTAGCACAACATCAACGTAATGGTTCCTTTCTGAGGATAGCTTGGGACCCTAGGATTTCAATTGGAGACAATTCAACAGTTGACATGGAGGAAAGAGCCATTTTTTTCTCTCATGAGATTGGTTCCCTAGCAGAGCATTACATTGATGATTTGATCAAGTTGTTGCAGCATCGAGTAGCCTTGCTTGCTGGTGGTTTTCAGGAGGCCTCTTATGTCAATACATTATCAGACTACACCTTGAGCATAGGATGCTTCACATATTACAAGGTGGTTTGGGATCCTGGTATCATTTTCAGTTTCATTTTGGATCAGTCAATGGAGTGTCAGGTCATGATGGCATTGCTTGAGGAAAAGAAATATTTTGGAAGGGAGGATTTGTCATGTCCCCATTCTTGGGTTTCCCCATGTTGTAGTAGAAGGGACTTCTGTGGTTTTCCAGTAGAGAAAAAGGAGTAAAAACAAGGTCATTTAATGTCACTTAGTTAGGAGATGTTATGTTTTTAAAGTGACTTTACGGAAGTAAAGTAAAATTAGATCAATAAGTTACTTAACTATTATTAAAGTGACTTTTAATACTGAAGTGAAAATTGGAGGGAAAATAAGGGTTCTATTTTATTTAGTCAAAAAGGGGAAAGTTCTATAAGGCATGGAGGAAGGATCTAAAAGGGGTTGGAAACATATAAAAGAAGGGTAACCCCTCACTTCTCATTATTATGCTTTGATATATTATTGGAGTGATCTTGTAGCCAACATTTTTGTTGGAGATTTGGGAAAAACCCTTCCACCATTACAGTTCGGTTTCGGTGGTGCAATATCCACGCTAGCTAGAAAAGAGGGGAATACATCCAAGATTTCCATTAGATTTTCAGTTTGGTAGGGGTAATCCATCCAAGATTTCTATTGGAGCTTCATCTTGGGAGTTTGGCTTACTGTTGGAGGGATACTGCAGTGCACAAGAGGTTTATGGAGTTTTTTGGACAAGGCCGTTCTCAGATATCTGCAAGATTCCAGAGGGTTTTGGGGAAAACCAGGTTCAGGGTACCCCTATGGATTGAGACTAGGCGTCCCGTGAGGTGGATGAAGGGATTTGTCCTACGAATACCTTTGTAATCAGGGTTTTCAAAAGTCCATCAAGGTCTGATCCATGAAGTTTATAGGAGGGCACAAAAAAACTCTCGCAGATAAAACAACATTGTAGCAGACAGGCTAGGAGATATTTTGTAGTTGGCATCATATATTGGCATCATTCCAGGTTTATTGAGTTATTTTCTATTTAATGGATATTTTAACTTCCTTGTAGCCAATAGTTGTAGTGTTTTTCTGAAGCTTCCTAACATCCATTAGACTACTATTGTTGTTTGTATTTCCAGTCTCCATTCATAATAAAGGATGCCAATTGTTGTCACCCTCATTCATTTTGTACTTAAATTAGTAATGTGTTCACCCAATGTGATGCATGTAAAATGTTTGTGAAAAGTACTCAACCAATTAATAACATATAATACAAGTATTTGACAAAAATACACAACCAGAACCACATAATGGACAACAAACCTTCATTTCCCTAGCATATTCCCATTGGGGGATATTATATGCTTTTGAAGCTTTGCCTCATGCCGTGGAACAAAATATATTATGTTGACTCCTCTCCATACTTTGTTTCCTGCATGTTTAATACACCATGACAAAGCATAGTCGATATAATTAATATAAAGGTCTTTTATTGTTCCAGGAATTATAAAACAAAGGAAGTTAAACAACATAGCTACTTATAAATTGTTCAATTAAACATTGATACTTCAACATATACTCACAACCCTTAGTTAACCCAATGTTGATCAATTGTTCAATTGAATCTTCTTTGTATGCTAGCACATATTAGAAGACATCCATGGACCGGTGTAAATTAATTATTTAAATATAAAGATCACAACAAATATGAGATCTTAAGTAAGGCCAAAAACATAAGTACTCACAAAATTTGCAATCAACCTTTTCATTCCTTGTCATCATGTCTTATGTTGATTGGGTTCCATTTTATTTTCTTTTCTGTAAAAAAACAATTGAATATTAGTATTTAATATGATAAATTAATTCAATGTACATAAAAGAATAAATGAATGATCACACAATATCTTTCAGATGCGTTGTTGTTGGGATGCATCCTCACATGATGCAATTATGCTAATTTATTTTATTGTCTCCTTGCACACTTTTTGGACATCCTTACCGACATGTATTGGATTTCCCCTCGTTTTTCATTTGGAATTTCCATAATCTTCTTGAAAAATGAAAATCACAATAATTGTTTTTAAATGGACATGGTAAATATAGAAAAACAAATTAATTTGGTAATTATTGGAACATATTATGAAAAACATGTTTTAATAATAATACCTTTTAGTGATTCTTTTTTGTTATTGTAAGTTTTTTCTATTAAAAATCTCACGAGTCTCATTGACCATAGACTTTGAAAATGCTTGTTGTATTTTATGTATAACCTAATTCTTGAAGTCATTGGATTGATTTTGTATTGTAAGTGGAAATTACATCTATATGTTCTTTCCACTATATACCTCAAAGCTATGTAAAACAATTTAACCCTCACATTAACGTCAAACACCACTCCAAATGAAGCCCATTGACAAGTCATCATCATCATTATCCTTAACAATTTTTTCCTCTTAGGATGAGATTCCATTCCCTCACTATCGGTCCCTGCATGACATTAAAAAAATGTGAAATCAGTGTTTAAAACATGTCAGCGATTAAAGGTTAATAAATTTATTTTTATAAAAGTCAAAGAAAAGAATTTAATGTTGATTACGTTTGATCCACTGTTTCCTCTCTTTGTATTTCACCATAAATATTTTATGCTCTTTTGCACTCGGTGTTATCGATTTTCTTCAGTTTTTCTCACGCGATACCATTAACAATACACACATGCATTAATTAAAACTTACAAATATTTCATATATATTAACTTTTAGTAAAACCGAAAGAACTTTCCTCCCTCTCTTCTTGGGATGAGTTACCATTGCACTCATTGTAATAATATGTTTTCATTGAACTTGTATCATCCTTCTTGTATAAAAAAACAAGATTCATGAGAAATAAATTATGGAATTTTTATACAATCTAGTATTTCGATGTGCGTCATTAAACAGAACTCACAGGGGTGTCAAACATATACATGCACTGGTGCGTACTATTAGTCATTGCACACCACCACCCCATACACATATGATATGAAAATAAATACTATTTATTTTTTTCGTTAATCGATTAACTTTTCATGAGGATATATGCACCACTGATGAACTTTTTTTCTATAAAAGTGAGCACAGGTTGCTACCTTTTGTACAATGTGCACCAGGGTGATTTTCCTGTATAGTGCACACCATGTACCGCAGAAACAATTTTTAAAAATGGTTGACAATGATAGAGTTTTGGATCTGATGCAATAAGTGGTACCATTGCAATGGATACAAAATTCCCCATATGCAACTAAATAAACCCTATAAAAATGTTGTTTAAAAAAACCCTATAAAATATGTAGCTTAAAAAGCGGGGAACAAAAAAAAAAGAAACAAGAGAAGAAAGCTATGACTTGGAGTATAAGAGGTAACTATAGAGCCTTTTTTTTTAAACATGCATTGAAAATAATTTGAAATGATTGAAATGATCAGTAGAATGAAATCACATACCTAAAATTTCTTCTCTGTAGATTTGTATGTGCCCTACAATGATCCCTTCCAAATTTGACTCTTCAAAATGTAAATCCATGTCTGACTCCAAGTCTTTAAATTGGTAAATCTCTCTTCCCACAGTCTTCCCTCAAATTACTTAAAAATTAAATAATTAATAGTGTTTTAATTTATAAACAAATAAGCTTTGAAAAATGAAGTTCCCTCTCTTTTTTCGCTATGTTTTTACAATTTGTATGTAAAAACACTTACTAAACTATATATTTAAAAATCAAATTTATTAGTCAAATTTGTGCACCTCACCGATTAGTGTGCCCCTGTGTGTATATACTAAAACAATGCATTGATACCAATTTTATCAATAAAATGCAAACCTCCTTATTAAAATTTATGGATATTTTGGTTTGTGGAGGTTCTAACGGATGTAACGGTTCAGTGTGTTTGATAGTGGGGCACATTAGTGCATTATATATATATATATATATATATATATATATATATATATATATATATATATATAAGGCATAGCGATGTGTTATAAAATAAATAAAATCACCGATAAATTTTTAATATCAAATTCATGCACGTATTAATGATGGTTTGGCTCAAATGTAGGGGAAAATAAGGTTATAATATCAAATGGTCAATTATTCATATTCTAGCTCATTCCATATCGTTCCAAGTTCACCAAATTATCCCACATCATTTGAGGGAGTAGAAGTCTATATTTTGTTATAATTTGGACATCGATTGAATTTATGTCATTTTGTGTAGTGTTTGGACAGTGTTCATTGAATTTTTGTAGGATCATAAATTGAGATTGAGTTCCGATGAGCAAGATACTCAACTGTGAAAAAATTACATAGCTCTTATCAAGAGAAAGATATGACAAGAAAATGTTTGATGATTACAGAATTGCAGGATATATTATAATAGTTGAAAACAAAATATTGCAAAGAATAATGGCGGAACAACACAATAGATGAAATCGCAACACCAAAATAATACACACACACCTTTGTTGATAGGGAACAATGTTCACTATCTTGACTCTTTGAGGGGGAAACCTCCAAGAGGCAACACTCTATTACAATAATTCTCAAGACAAGACTTTCTCATGAACCCTACTCTTGTTATACTAATTCTATCTTCATTCTGGAGGAAGATCCTTCTAGAAGAAAAACTATTAGGTATTCTTACGTTGACTTATTCAATTTGGACAGATATGCCTTATTAACTAATGTTGGCCTTTATTACATGCAAATAAATTACTCTATCTATGTGAGGGGTTAGAGGGTTAGGTCCCTAACAGCCTCCCAGAAAAAGATCCCAGCACTTTTCATAAGGCTTGATGTATAGGAGAGCTGTTCTGAGATGGTGTAGCAGGCTCCCAAGAGGCTTTGCATCTTAGGGGTTTGATCTTTCCATTGCCACTAACACTTCCTTGATGGTGTGTGTTGAAAATACGACACTTTCATTGGTTCAAGACTACTTGTGGCTACATTCCTAACCAAATGGAAAATTCTTCATCAAACTTCGAGAATTTTGGTTTGTGTTTGGAACTTAGTACCAATTGCCTTATTTAAGAACGAGACATGAAAAAAAAGATGGATCTTAGAATGATTGGGCAAAGATAATTGGTAAGCCACCTTCCCCAATCACTTGAGAATTGAATAAAAACCATATAATTTGGGAGAAACACGGCAGGTGGTCCATTTTGAGTGAAGTCTTCTTATATGGTTTGGGGCGAAGAAACACTAGTCCCATTCCACAAATTTTTCATTGAGAATGACCTTGATCTTTCTTGTTTCTTCATGTGATTATGAGCCATGGCCAAATTTGTTTTGAGGGTGCAAAGAATGGCCTCACAAACTGAAATATTTTGTCAACCTCTTGAACCTTTGATACACCTAGAAGGAGAGAACCCAGGTGGTGGCTTTTGTACATAGACCTCTTCAAAGGAGTCATGTGAGTAGTAGTTTGGTAAGACTCCTTTGATGAGGTGTTTTTCATCAGACATGAGAATCATAATCAGTAACATCGATCATCATTGGATGCAAAACACCCTCAAACAAAGTTCAAACACTGTTAAAACTTAGTTTATTACCGATTAATGGGGGTGATAGGAAGTGCTAATATGCAATTGGGTGCCCTAGAGATGGAACAATTCTTGCCAAGTGTTGGTAAAAGTGGGATCTCAGTCGAAGCGATAGAATGAGGCATGCCATGAAGCATGAATATATTATCCATGATAATTTGAGCCATTGTGGAGGTTGTGAATGGGTGTTGGAGATCGCAAAAATTAGCATATTTGGAAAGAATATCAACTACCACCATTATGGCCCGGATTTATTTCCGATTTAGGTGAAGTAACAATGAGAGAGTCCATAAAATATCCTTCAAATAATTCCACCCGGGGAATCCGGGGGAGGCGGTTGGAGTGTTCTCACGGGTTTTGACCATTTCTCCATATTCCATTACGACATACATCACATTCATCCACAAGGTGTGGATGTCTATTTCCTTCATCCGAAAAAAGAGCATTTATGTTTGAACCCTGAATGCCGATTATGGAATCATGAAGCTCAAAAATCATTGTAGATTTATGTTGTGACTATTTTCTTAGATATAGATGGCCTTTGTATTGAATGGTGTTATTGTGCCAAAATTGCCTTGGAGAAAGCTGGAGGTGGCCAGAAACTATTGGATGAGACCAAAATTAGGGTCTTGCATCCATTCTTGGTGAGCAACTTGGATCCAATATGGTACAATGGAGAGAAAAAAGATCCTTCATCTTCATACTTTTGGGAAAATTGTCAACAACCAAATTTCTTTTCCTTTCTTAAATTATCTCATAATCATATGAAAACAACTTGGTGACCCATTTTTTTCTCTAGGGAGGATATTCTTTGTTCTAGAAAATGCTTGAGGCTACGATGATGGTTTTATTTGGAAGTGTTATTTGATAATGGAGCGCCATAGATCCATATCATGCATACTAGCCAACATTTAATTTTCATAGATAGATTGGCATGAAATGGTGCTTCGGAAGTTGTTTGTTGGTGAAGGCCACTGGTTGTCCTTCTTGCATGAGAACTGCGCTAATTTCTTTCCCGGATGCATCACATTCCGATGGTATTTTTGGAGTCGGGAAGGGCCTAGAAAGAAGTTGTGCACATAGCCTCTTTCAAAGCATGGAAGGCTTGATCCTGTATTCTTTTAAGGAGGAAACAATGAGAGGTGTTGGAATTTTCATAGTTCTTAAAACAATTTGTATCCCATTAAATATAGTTGGATGACAAGGTGGGAATTGATGTCCTTCTTCAGTTCCTCTTTTCAGTCATCCATTTTGGAGTAAATGTGGGTAGCTATGTGGTTTTCAAGGTCTTGGTTGCGAGTGTTGTCCATGGTGAGGGGAAAACATGAGAAGAGGTGGGAAAGAAAGGTGGAGTCCATAGAAAAGCAGGGGGCTAGGAAATGATAGGTATCATTGTGATGAGGAAAAAAATAGAGTCCAATGGAATGGGTCCCAAGCCCAGGGGTGTTGGAATGAGATTAGGAGACCACAGGAAAAAAATGGCTGAAAATGATAAGTATCACTACGAATAGGATGAAAAGAATTCCAATGGGATAGGTCTTAAATAAGGCTGTGGGAAGGCCCCAAACTTCAATCTAAAGACTATTAGGTGTTGAAAGACCCAAATTCTTAATAGGAAGCGTGTAGTAATTTACTTAACCCGAGGAATGTAGGAGGTAAAGTTACTTTAACATGGAGTCATCTTTTTATGTTTTCTATTTTCATCTCAAGGGTTAGGGTATTAAGTGGTTCTATAGACAATGGTTTCCTTGTGCTAGCTCTCTAATATACATCACGGGGTCCAACAATAGTACTCGATCTATTATCTCACAGGAACCAACTAAGGAGGATAGATTGTGCCCTTAATTTTTCTCCGACTACCATGTACTAGGAAGTATCTTCCCAAGTGCTTTCTCGGTGGCATTATAACAGTTAGGTAGCCAATTGGTTTATCTATGGAGAGCTTGAGGATATCTAGGCCGATCCATATACATGTGTTGTTTGATTTTCTACCACTTGAAGGTACCGGGGTGTTACAAGGTTGGCCAACAATGTGCACTTGAGTACCACTTGTAGTTATTGTGTTTATTCTTCCCTGACCTTGGATTTATGCATTGAAAAATAACCCTAATTTCTAATAGGAAAGTGTTTTGATACCAATTGTAAGGTACAAGATCTATTACAATGGTTGAAAAATAGAGATACTTTAGAGAATAACAATGAAACAACATATTTGGTGTGTTTGTTTCGTCACTTAGATGAGAAAAATAAGGGAACTTACAATTCTAGTTGGGCTTGCTAGACAAGACAAAGGTTAGTGTATAGATTAAACAATCCAAACACATGAAGTAAACAAACAACTAAACTAGAAACAACTAAAGAAATAAAACTAAAATGTATAAGGAAACTTGAACCGTAATCAATCAACCAAATGACCAGGATTATGCCACCAATGGATAACTATATTAGTTGGCAAAACACTGCAGATAAAAATGAGGAATTATGGTTCCCCTCTTCCTCCTTGGGAGGATCTTGAGTCCCCTATTTGAGAGCTCTTATTACAATGATAAACTAGAAAGAAAATGGTGAAAAAAATCCAAGCCTATTCCCTCAGAGGTGAGTGTAATGGCCTATAGCAATGGTGCTTGAAGGCTCCAAAAAGAAAAGAGGATTCTTGAGAGGAGGTTGAGGCAGCAGCATAACAATTCACTATGAGACTGTAGAACTGAGTGCACCCATGGCCTCCTTTTTTATAGCATGTCTTTCTTAAATTCTTAGTGCACCCATGGCCTCCTTTTATAGCATGTCTTTGAGGAAATATCCAACTAGTTCTTAGTGTGGACAAGGGGCCATTTAGGGAACCCTTAGGTCTTTGACCAGCCCCCCATTTGGATTCAGCTCAGATTTTAGGGTCAAATCAAGTTGGGAGTTGGTCCAGAACTGGGTGAGGGGCCGACAAGAACCATAAATGCATCATTCACAAGAGTGAGTATCTTTTCTCTTACACAGTCGCGCATATGGCGCATTGTGCACTCTACGAACTTCTTTGTCTCGCGCACTATGCACGCGCTTCCTTTAGTGTTTCAACGCATGTCAATTTTTTGACCAATTGTATAGTTTTTGCCCCTTGGAAATTCATTTTTGGTGCTATAGGTGAACTAATAGGTGTTTGGAGATGCTGTATTTTTGTAACCATTTCCAAGCAATGTTGTGGAAAAAATTTCAGTGATAACAAATTCCCCCTAATGTCTGAGGTTATGAGCATATGTATAGCCGAAATACATCAATGTTTCTTCTACTGAGAGTACCATTGTAAGGAAGAGTGTTGATAGGAATTGCAAGAACGATCCGTCAGAGGGAGAGGGGAAACTGTGGGACCGAAACCTTTCTCTAGGTTAAGGAATAAAATCTATATACAAACGAGGCGGGCATGCCCCATGCTCGTATCATGTAACTCAAAAAGGTAAGACAATAACTGAAGTTGTAGGTTGATGTAGATAACTGCAGCACCCTCTGGGGCAGTTTGATAATGGAAGATGACAATTCTGATGGTGAACATACTCTGAAAAGACGAAAGGATGCCTGTAAGAAGTGTCGATGACTCGTAGGCATTGATGGCCTAACAAATTCAGAGGTCTTCGGCTAGTATAAAACAACTGCAATAGTCGCATAGTAAGACCCACCGTAACATGAGATTGTGTTGAAGTTGAATGTTATGGGGGTCAACGATAACAGAGAGAAATGATGGTTCTCTATGTTCCATATGATACTCCTCATTGTAAAGGTAATGAGAGTCAAGATGTTGTCACCCTTCTGGAAACTATGCTGATGTCGACAGAAAGGGAGACGCGACTCCAAGAAGAAAAGGGCTTCATGAAATCCACTAGATAAGATTAGGAACTGATAGGGAACTTGAACGAAGTCAATATGCAGTGAGACTCAAGAATGTCCTTGGTTGAGGGTATGTTTGAAGGATGATTGGAAACAACCGTGAAATTGTATCTAGCGTCAAGGGGACGACTAGACATGGGGTTAAATTGTGCCAGAGGCGTGACAAAGTGGACAAACTCAGAGATCATGGGTACATGGACTGTGGAATACTCCAGGTTTATGGATGATGTGAAAATGAGTAGAGGAGGGTGAATTCCCCAACCAAGGGCGACATGGGTTGCTTTTCCATAAAAATAAGGTTGTCAAAGGTGACAACAAAAAGATAAGTAAATGCTAGAAACAAAGGATTTTTACAATTACCAAATAAATACAAAATAATTTGCAATGAGTGTACAGATATAGAAACAGGTGCCCCAGTGCAAGATGGCTTGGTCGGTGAGTGCGCAAGTTGTGTGGAGAACTGGTGGAGGGTGGGGTCCCCATGGGTGGGTTTTTGTATGAGGTAAATGAATGGAGGGAAATATGCGGATGGGAAAATTGATTGTGGATGAAATGGAGGGTGAATGATACTACGGAGGTGGAGTCGAAATAGAACTGTGATGAGGTAACCTGGGATTCCATTAGGAAATCTAGCAAAATGATGCAAAGGAGTATGTGGATGATTCTAAAAAATGTGTAAGGCTATCGGGATTCCCATCCCTAGGGGGTGAAAGTAACATGAGTGTCAAAATGCCAAAGGGGACTATGAATGAGACAACTCATGTGGGGGAGAGTGCTACTGGGTGACAATACCAAAATGCAGCGAAGGTGACAGTATTGTAGAGCCGGATGTAGGAACCCTAAAGGAAAATGTTGAAGGGTGTGTCTGGGAGGTGCAATTGATATATAGAGGGAATGATTACATGCCAGTGTCAATCATATACCTAAAGGGGCTGCGCTTAGTTATGATGACCAAGTACCTACACACATGAAAACTGAATACCTGGCGTGAACAATATCTGAAGATAAATAACATATAACAATTATTTTATAATTTTGAACATGAGCATGCATACCTGGACATGATGTGAGAAGAAGGATCCTATATATGGGTGGTGGGCCCACAATGCCACCTCATTTGCACCAACACGATTGGTGATCTGGAGAGAGTGTTGTGAGGTGATTTGGAAGATTACAAGAGCTTGGGGCTACCGATCAGGTGGGTGAAAGACCTCTTGTGAGAGGAAAAGTGCTTGATGATGGAGCCCATTCCATGAGAAATTGGGGGTAGTGAGTTCCTCCAGGATATCTTCGTCACAATGATAAATGCGAGAATACAGGGGATCTGTGGAGGTGACATGGGTGAATGTCGTAGTAAGATTGTCCTTCAGTGGCAACGACGTAGAGGGGATATCACAACCATGGTGCGATGGCTCGCTTTACATAAACCATATGTCCAGACACTGTGGGGGGTAAATTGTGGCAGGGGCTAATATTTTCTAGGGGAAATGAACCAGAAAATTGGGAGGATTTGGGGGAGTATCCTCAGATAGTCTATCCATGAACCATGGAGGGGTGGGAAGTGACTCAGGTTCAAGGGAGGTGATTTCAACAACATATGGAGAAGGGATAGGGGGAGTCACTTGCATTACATGAGGTGAGGTGGTTGAATTATTTTGAATAAGGGTTATTTGACGATGCCTATATTCAATGATCAAAGGACACTGGTAGGTGAAATGAGCAAGTGAGTCACAAAGAGAGAAAGGGAATCTCATCCATTTGGGGACTGAGGTCAAGACATAATGGATGTCAGTGACATGGGTACTTGAAGGTGGTGGTGGAGGGGGCTCTTGCTGAAAGGTTTGGCGTACTACCGTTAGTGTCTGCCGAAACTGAGGTAGCACAAGGCAATGATGAGTGTAGTGGTTGTACTCTGAACATATGGCACATGCGAATTTGGTTCGCAGCCCTTTACTTCCTATAGTAGAGGATGTTGTGGTAGTACTAGGTGTGCTTGGTGAAGCGACGAGTGATGTGGCTGCTCGAGGGAGTTGGATCAGATTGCGTAACTTGGGGAGAGAAGGACATCTATTAGTGGGGTGTCGCTCTCTTTCGCATAGTGCACAAGGAGGCTAAACTCATGGGGGAAGTGGAGCGGTGGGATCTTTCTTATTTTGTCTACCCTCAGCCATAGCGGTGGTGCTGGAGATTGAGGTGAGGGTGGTGTGGCCAGAGTTAGTATTGGAAGCTGCATTACGATTCCCTCTGATTGGGGAGGAAGGGATGGTTGAGGAACCTTCGCGGGTGGGTGTAGATACCATACCAGAATGGAGAGAACCATGTTGGGAAGGGTAAGCGTTGCGGCTACCTGAAAATATTGTACTCCCGGTGGGGGGTAGAAGAAGGGGATCTAAGTAATGGCTTGGGGGATTGTTTCCCAAACCGGGATTTTCCCTTGGGGAAGGGTGAAATCAGGGATAAGTGGTGTCGTAGAGTTCTCAGGTAATTCCTGAGGTAGAATGTCTTCAACTGGTGGGACGTCGAGGGGTGGAGAAGCATTAGTGGGAGGAATGGTATCTCTTATTTCAATTCCATTAAAAGATATGATGCACACTTGTGATGACGGGTGGATGAGCATAGGTGCTCCCTGATATGCTCCCAGTAAATATAGGTCTTTGAAAATTATGGGGCCCATATCCGTGAGTGGATATGTGTTGGAGATAGTGCAAAAAAGAGGTAATATGTTACCAATGTTGGAGGAGTGGTTAGGATCGTAATGTGAAACTTGGTTGATGGTGATGATTTTCTAGTTGTGGGGGAACATCATCGTTCGAAACACAAAAGAGGCCACTGCCTTCATAGCGAATATGTAGCTACGCCCAAACAAGATGTTATAATCGAGCGGGGCATTGATAACCTCAATGTCGATAAGGATGGTTTTCCCCCCGAGTTCGACAGGGACATTTTGAAAGATCCCTTTAGGGGAAGATGGTCGACCATCATAAGCTCTCAAATTAATGGCGGATGGTATTAGCTCTGGGGAGGCAATTTTATGCCATACAATCTTGTACATGATGCATGTGGATTCACCTTCATGAATGATACACCGATGAACCGTGATATTTTGAATATTGAATGGTATATGGAAATCTACCAAAGTGGGGAGACGAGGTTCACCACAATCTAGATCAAATGTGATGAGTCTAGTATCAGCTGGGTTGACTACCCCCAAGGTGAAAAGAAATGATTTTCGTTGGGTTGGACAAGTTTGGAGGACCTCCAATACCGACATGGTTGTAGGGTATTGTGCCAAGTCATTGACCAGACTGTAATTATGTGCTTCCCTAGCCTGAGGGTTGCTGACATTATGTCGTAACAAGGTGTGAGGAAGACAAATTGTGGGTTCAGTGTTAGGGCATAGAATCATCAAGTGTTGCTTGGTTGTAGCTGGATATTCTTCCAAAGTGGTGGGAGTAGATTCAGGGGGCACATTGGATTGATGACTACATGTTTGTAGAATAATTTCTTCTTCACTAGTGAGGAGGATATTGCAATCCCCCGGATTTCCAGGGTTTTGATACTGTCCCATTTGTGGTGGGGCAGGATGTACCTCCTATTGGGTATTCATCACACCTTGGTGTGGAATAGGGTTTTGCAACATGGTTGGGGGTGGTTTTTGTAAATATTGTTGTGGGGCCTGTTGAAGGACAAGCGACACTGGAGGTGCTGAAGGGCAGGTGACGCTGGAGGACGTGGCGCATTCATGAAGTCTTTCATCCATTTGAAGTCTGCAATTTGGGGGAAATGGTGAGTGTAATGGCTATGCTCACCACAAAGAGCACAAGGTAAGTTCATCCATAGGTTGTTGTTTTTGTTCCTCCCTTGGTGTTTGTTGTTATTATCCCCATTGGGGGTTCTGGTTGCCCCTAGCAGGTTGGTTTTGTTGGGGGTTATTTCCCCCTGGTCCTGGGTTATTATTGTTTCATTTTTTCCCTTTATTTTTGGCATTATTTGACTAATGGGATGGATTTTCCGTATTCAGTTGTTCAAAATTTTGAAATTGCTGAATGGGAGAGGGTTGAACAAAGTTAACTCCAGCGTGTGGTTGTCCTTGTGGAGGATAAATCAGCTATCGAGGACCAGGAAATGGAAAATATATATTATTTTGTGGCAATGATTTGTATGGTTCATAGGAAGGTGTAGTTCTTTCACCAGTGCCCAGGTTATAAGCTGAGGTAGAGGGGGTACCTGAACTTGGTTGAGAGGTCAGGTGCATCATGGGTGTCGACAAGGGTCCACTCATGTGTGGAGGAAGGGAAATAGGGTATGGTTGTTGATAAGGGGGAGGAGGGTAATACGATGGCCCTCCATACATCAGTGGATATTGGGGTGTACCGTACATAGGTGGTGGTTGGATGTACGGATTGTGGTGTGTTATGGTACCAATCAATCCATCTGTCGCATGAGACATCCTAGGTTTGTCCTTGCCAAAAGGTACAGGTCTCAGTGCATCAAGTATTACTGTGTATAAGTAACCCGACTGAGCATAGATGAGGTCATACTTTTGATCCTTGCCGATGGCTTCCTCTTCAGAATGAGGGAAGGTGGATGCCACATCTTTGGCAAGGATAGAGACGAGTGATTTGAGAAACCAATCAAGACGTTGTTCTTTGGTGGTTTCTGCTTTGCATAAACTATGTCGTTGATGCCATTCGTCAAAGTGGTCAGAAATATATGTGGTTGAGGTTTGTTTTCACTCAAAGAGAAGTTCCAGACCTGTTTCATGACGAAATAGTAGTTGAAAGAAGGCAAAAAATGATTTGGCCAAGGATTCAAAATTCACATGGGACCCTGATTTTTTGTCCACATACCATTTGGCTGATGGACCGGTGAGTGTGCGCTGAAATAACCTTAAGCGGACATAATCGCCCATGATGTTGTTTGAGTAGCACCATAAGTGGAAGGTCATGACATGGTTGGTGGGATCTTCCCCCGATTTTCATTCAAACTTTGAAATGTCCGAAAGTAGTTTGGTTGGCATATTGGGCCATGTGGGGTCATGCAATATAGGGTCATTCATGAGTTTACTCAAGTCATAAATATTGAGGGATGCCAAATATGGCATGGGGGGTGGCAGTGGAGGATCAGTTCCAGCCATGGTGTGAGCAGGTAGTGCACCTGACCCTTGAGGGGGGTTTGGTGGGTTTGTACTTCTCCCTTGGGAAGAATATTTCCCTCCGCCTCCTTGTGAAGGAGAGCTAGTGGATGGATGGCCTTGGGAAGTGGACCCAAGTAAAGATGATCCCAAAATAGTGGCACTCATAGGGGTGTGAGATGGTTGAGCTGCTGAGTTGGCAAGACTAGGAACTCCTCCTAGGATAGGGGGGAGATTTTGCAAGCGTCTGGAATGACAGGGATTCTATGGGTCCCCTATGATGTCCGACTTAGAAAAGTGAACGTGTGAAAACGGTGATGAGATAAATAATTGAACAAGAGATTTGTATAATTTGTACCTTCACAATATATCTCACAATCACATGTAATCAAATGAGCATCATACATAAATCAATTGAAAATAAGCATACATGTGGGTAGTGTCGAGGAAAAGATATGAAGTGATCTTACTCAATCATTTTCAGATTCTACTTGGCTAAAGAAAAATAGATGGGAATTTCACCCTAGTTTTATAGCCAACAAAAATAACATCCTAACTCACAAGTATTAATTACAAGTGCTTAGGCTAGTCTTTTATCAATAAAAAGCTTGCTGAAAATTTACTTTTTATGCAATTTTCTGAATATAACAGTTG